>PVJD01007137.1:0-88366 GCA_004026545.1 Mormoops blainvillei | reverse complement strand
TTAGGTCTTTTTTTAGATTCAATTGTTGATAGTTGTGAATTTATTGAGATTTAAATATTCACAGTTTTAATCTTCTTTTTCTAAGTCCCTTTAACATTTCACATAATAATGAGTTGGCAGTGATTAACTCCTTCAGCTTTACCTTGTCTACCCTTTATCTGTCCTTCCACTCTAAATGATAGCTTTGCTGGATAGAGTAATCTAGGTTGTAGGTCCTTGCTTTTCATCACTTTGAATGCTTCTTGCCAGTCCCTTCTAGCCTGCAAAGTTCATTTTGAGAAATCAGCTGACAGTCTTATGGGAACTCCTTTGCAGGTAACGCTCTGCTTTTAAGATTCTCTATCTTTAACCTTTGGCATTTTAATTATGTTGTTTTAGGGTAGGCCTGCTTACATCTATATTGTTTGGGACTCTCTGTGCTTCCTGGACTTGCATGTCTATTTCCCTCACCAAATTAGCGAAGTTGTCTTTCATTATTTTTTCAAATAAGTTTTCAGTTTCTTGCTCTTTCTCTTCTCCTTCCAGCATCCTATGATTCGAATACTGGTAAGTTTGAAGTTGTCCCAGAGGATTCTTAGCCTATCCTTGTTTTTTTGGATTCTTTTTTCTTTTTGCTGTTCTGACTGAATGTTTTTTTCTTCCTTATATTCCAAATCATTGATTTGACTCTTGGATTTATCCGCTTCACTGTTGGTTCCTTGTAAATTTTTCTTTATTTCACTTAGTGTAACCTTCATTTCTGCCTGGGTCTTTTCTATGCTGTTGAAGTACCCAATGAGTTCCTTCAGTATCCTAGTAACTGGTGTTTTGAACTCTGCATCTGATAGATTGCTTATCTCCATTTTGTTCAGTTCTTTTTCTGGAATTTTGTTCTGTTCTTTCATTTGGGCCATATATATTTGTCTCCTCATTCTGGCAGACTCCCTGTGTTTGTTTCTATGTGCTAGACAGAGAGACTTTGACTCCTCTGTCTTAATAGTGTGGCCTATTGTAGAAAAGGACACCTGGAAGTTGGATGGGGCAGAGCCTTAGATAATTTCTAAGGTGGGGCTACCTGGGAGTCTCAGATATGGTATTACCATTCTTTCTGAGGGAGGGCTCAGAAAAGGACAATGGCTGCTGCCTAGCCTCTGGGGTTTTGTCCAGAAGGAAGATGTGCCCTGGCACCATAGCCCAGAGGGAGTGAGTCTATGTAAGTCCTACCTAAGGCCATTGTGAGCCCCATAAGAGGAGACATCTGAGGATCCCGCAGTTTCTTCTACAGCCTCAACCCCAGATGTTATGGGGACTTGTCTGCCTTGCCATGCAATGGGCTGGGTGGTCTGGTGAGTTGCTGGGATCCCTCACTCCTGAGGCATGCCTCCCGATTTTTATCTACCACAAATGGGTGGCTGTTCTGCACCTCTGCCCCCTAGTACCTGTCTGGATAAAGGTGACTTCTTTAATTCCTTGGTTGTCAGATACAGCTCAATATTCTGATGATTCTGGGTGATGGTCTTTTGTAGCTTAGTTGTAATTTTTGCTGTGGTTGTGTGAGGAGGCAGGCCATGTTTACCTACGCCTCCATCTTGACTGGAAGTCTCATGTCCTGAGCTGCTTGATCCTGGTGCTCTGCTCATGCTATTCACTCTCTTGAGCATGGCATTCCCTGTTCTCTGACTTTCCACAGCTTACTCAGCTTCTCAAGCTTCATCTCGGCATCTGCATGAAAGCTCCCTGATCGCTCCCATATTTCCACCAGGAATTGTGTATTCTTTTTTTAAATTCATTTATGATTATACTTTTCTGCAGACATGTATACATGTATTATCTCCCTATAATATGCCCAGCTTTCTGAGAGTAGAAGCCATATATATATTTTTAAAATTTTGTGGTGTCCATTGTCTGATGTGGAACAGGTACTTACTAAATGCATATTAAAGGAAAATCAGAATGAACATCGTCCTTTTTATCAAAAATTTTAAGAGATAATTATTTTATCTTTATATTAGGATCAATTCCACCTCTTTAACTCATTAGAACATTTAGAAAGTAAGGATGGAATTATGAAATAGTACACATAAGTACATTAAGTACATGTATGTCAAATGAACCTCATTCCCATATTATGAAATATTAAATAACTAAATCAAGGGAAGGAATACTGTAAGTACAGTATATCTTGATTTCTACAAGGCAGCTGATAAGACAAAAGAGAAACGAAGGCTAGATTACAGTTAGAGAGGTCTAGGTGGTTAAAAATTGTATCCAATAAATGGTGATCAGTAAAGCTTGTCACCTCAAGAAGGTCACTGACAATATCCAAAGGCTCTATATTTGGCCAATACACATAATGAATAGCTTGGTTGATTACTATTAAATATGCAGAAGACTTAAAGTGAGAGAGGAGGTTTAATATTCTGTGACAGGACTAAGATTAAAATAGTTTCATGTGCTGAAGAAGAGACCCAAATGAGATTAATAAAAATAGAATAATAATAAATATAAATTTTAGCTTTGAAGTTTAAGCAACTAGTCACAGAAATACCACATGATAGAACTCACTTAAAAGCACTCTAAAGCGAGCCCAGGGATTTTTTTTTTAAGTGCATACTCATGAAGCAATAATATGATGTAGATGCTAAAAAGAGAGAAATTTCAAATAGCACTGACAGAACCGTAGTGCTCACTTAAGGAAAGTATAAGTCCCACGGACATCTTCAGACTTCTTTTCTCTATGTACACTTACGGGTATAACATTTTAGGAAGGGTATTGACACTGGTGTTTATTCAGAAAAGATTCATGGTCCTGGAAACCACCTCACAGGACAAATGGCTGAAAGAATTAATTAGCCAATAAAAGAGAAAATGTAAAGAGAGACACATGATCTGTCTTTTGAGGAACTACAAGAGTAGTCAGGCTTTTGTATACTCTTCAGCAACAGAACTAGGACTATAGACTTGCAGATTTTCCTACAATATAAACAAAATTCCAAATAATTAGCAAAATAATTCTTTTTTTTAACTAAAAATAAAAACTAATGTTTTACCTGTTTAATGTGTCTTCACAATGGTTAGTTCCCAGGGTAAACATATAACTCTATTTTCTTTATTTTTTTAGAGAATATTTATGTTTGTTTATTTGAGCCAAACTGACTCAAAGGATTGAGAAAATGCTCCAGAGAATGGCAATTTTGTAGTTTAGTTTATGCATTAGGTTCAAAGAAGGAGATGCAAGGAGAGTTACAGGAAATCCACTGGTGGTAGATTAAGGGGAGGGAGAAAGCACAGTGGGGAAATCTCTAGGATTGGATAAAGGGCAAAATGGAAAACTTGTACTTCTTTTACACTGGTTGGTAAGACACAGATAAGAAAAATTCATCAATTTTTTTTAATGTATTGATTTTAGAGAGAGAAAAGAGGGACACAGAGAGAGAGAGAGAAACACTGATTTGTTGTTCCACTTATTTATGCATTCATTGTGTGTGCCCTAACCTGGGATCGAACCCACAACCTTGGCACATCAGGATGACATTTTAACCAACTGAGCTACCCAGCCAGGTTCTTCATTAAATCTTTGTGTTAAAATGATGTTTTGTGGTTATTCTCGTCACTGATGTTTTCAGATTCTTCAAAGCTAATATAATTCATTTCTTAGAATAATACAGAATAATTCAGCAAGACCTTATTAACAGGATGTTAAACACACCCTGCTTAAACAAATTGCACTTATCTTAGCTACAGAGAACACAGTCCAAAAACATCTAAGCAGCCAGTAATATGATAAGGTCAATGCACCAAAAACCAAGCATGTCTCCAGAAAAATGCTTCAGGCCCAAGAAGCTCGACGATATGGTTCCCAACCAATAGCCAATTAGAACTGGAAAATTGCACAGAGGGATGCTGCAGTAAAATAGGTTTGGTAGAACCAATAAAATTAAACTAGCACATGGCAACAACTAACCAGGAGAGAGGACAGAGTCAGACTATAGCAAGAGATGAAGTAGTTTAAAAAGCATTTAATGTAGGGGCAAAACCTCTTTGCATTTCCTGAGGGAATCATTTTCTATTAATTGGTCTTTATACTGATGATCCTGTGCCTCCATGATAATTTAAATCAAACTCATTATTCTCAATTTAAGGAGGCAATGTAATGCATAACATTAGCCATCCAACAAATGTTAAAAAATTATGGCACTAAATGGAGTAATTTTTATTTCTCCAGAAAATTAACTTGTGTGGAAGAGTTCATTTGTTGAAGATGCCAGACAAATGAGGCATTTTTATATTATATTACAGTACCAGAAGGAGGATACATAGAGTTTGCTAGCAAAATAGTTTCAGCAATGATAAATTTTTGCTTCCCAAAGTTGGTAATTATATTTGGGGCAAGAAATGAATATTTAATGCTCTGGAAATTGACATTTTCTTTTTGGAGATGCTCAAAAGGTTCCAAATGCCAGCATTAAAGTAATTATGAAGCAAAAATTTAATCATAGGATAGAACAGTATTATGACATGTTTTTCATTCTGAATAAATATATCAAGTATTTATTTAATATATTTATTTGAAAATATATCAAATCAAATTACATGGTGACTACATTTTCCAAAACTTTTCCGGTGTCTGTCACACCCTTATTCATCATCCATCCATTTAGCCTCAGAGACATCACCACATTAGCCATTGAGAAGAAAGACCTTTACACTTCTCTTTACAAAACTAAAAATTCTTGCACAAAGTTAAAGTTTCCTTTTGCCCATCCAGTGAAAGCCAGTTTGATCATCGTTTTGTGATTTGGTAATGTTCATTAGATAAATAAATTAATTAAAACCTTACATATATATGTAGGGTATACGTATATCATAATATACCATACATTTGAATATATCTGTATGCTCCAATTTTAAATTACATAGAGTGAAAGTGTGACATATAACATGGTTTGTACAAAAGAGGGTTCCTGGTCCTATATAAAACACTATAGTAGGAGTCTGATAAAGCATTACATTTATCATAGGAAAAACTGTGATATTCCGCTTGTGGTAAAGGACTGCATAACGGAAGCGAAATTTCTGAATACCACAAAGGAGGCAGCAAGACTTAGTGAAAAGAACATGGGCTCTGGGGTCAGACATACTCAGTTTGAATCCACATTTAGCCACCTATGACATGACCACTGGCAGGTTACTTACTCTGAGCTTTGTTCCTTACCTGTAAGATGGGGAAAATTAATTCAGGATTGTTTTGAGAATTACATGAGATAAAGTGAAAATACTTAGCACAGTAACTGGCACATATCAGACATATAATAAATATTAGTTACCTTCCACTTTCCTAAAGACAGATTTTATTCCAAGTCAATTTTACCTTCACTTGCAAACTTGCTGATGCAACTCTCCTCTCTAAATCTTCTACCTGCTGAAGAATACTCAAATCCATTTCCATTGCTTGTTCTTCTACTGACCAGTTCTCCACAATATCTCGAGTTACATGGTTTTCTTCATTTTCATTTAATTCAATAATAGCAACTACAGTTGAAAAAAAAATTTTAAATCCACTTTATCCCTTAATGATTTCTTCCAGAACATGAATAAAATTCCAGAGATACCATGTACATGAAACTTAATACACAAATGTTACTTGTGCATATACATGCAGCTTACTCTTAAAAGTAGGAATATATCTGTATGCTCCAATTTTATTCTTTTTAAGAAACAAAACGCTTAAGTTGTAAAAAACAATGCAGGAAAGTAATACCAATTTAATAAGTGTAAATAGTTACTGTTTGCTAAGCAAAATAGAAAAAAATGAGCCAAACAGAATAAGAGTCAAGACATACAAAAATATGTCTTAAAAGAATTAATTCTCATAACTAAGCAAAACAGCAGAAATCTCTTTTAGGTACATACCATCCTTATTCTTGATGCAGGCTTGAGTAATATAATCCAAGTGTTTCTGAATTTGTTTTTGTAATGCCTTTTCCCTTATCCCTCTGAGATGTAGAACTTTCAGCAAAGCTTTTAGGTCCTCTGGGTCGATAATTCTCCACCAACCAAACTGCATTTCTAATTTAAGATAAATATGCAGATCTTTTACAAATATTTTAAATATACATTAATGGCACAATGCAAATAAAAAGATTTTTAACTATATATACAACCATTAAAAAAAGATTTAGTTATAATATAAAAATCTGTAACAATGAAATAAAGTCAATGTACCTACCATCTCAATGTACCTACCTTCTGGAATAGGTTTTGGACTAGGAAAATCTACTGGTTTTGCTACTTCAACAGCTGCAGGTTGAGCTGAAGAGACTTTTTCATTTTGTGGTACTGGAGATTCACTTTTACTTGAAGTGACATTGGGAGTCAAGAATGAATTACCATTTCCTTCAGATAAGCCCAACCCTGATCCCAGACTAGGTACAGGTGATGTAAATGGAATATTGGAAGTAAGTACACCGGTGGGCCACCCACATAACTGGAGTCCCATCATAGATACTCCACTTTTCATCTGCAAAAAACAAAAAAATTTAAAAGTAGAATAATCTAAGAAGTTCGAAAACCATGTTTAGAATCTGAATTTTTTTTAATTCTGAAAAAATCCTAATTATCACAATTACAAGAGAACTAAACATAATAATAATGTTAAATTCCATGTTATTATATGTTCCACAAAGTAATTTCCTTTTAGATATACTGTAGTAATAAGTTAAAAAGTAATTTTAAAAGCCTTGTCTTAGACTAGAAATCAGTTCTGATGAAGCTTGGTGATACCAAGTCTGACTCTTCAGTTTTCAAACTGTAGCAGGAATAATAATGTTACAAATATTCAACTGATTCTTCTTAGGTAAAAATCTTCATGGAGTCAAAAATCAAACAAAGCAACATGGCAATGGGTTATATTTAGCAGTACTAACCTGAAGAGGGGATAAAGCAAATGGATTTAGGCCAACGGGGTTCTGAGCAGATGATGATCCAAGAGGAGGAGCTGGGGCAGGCGAAGGTGACTTAGATGGTGGCTGAGACTGAGGAGTGACTAGAGAAGCAGTTGACATATCGGCATGGGTAAGTGAAGTGTCGTCACAAGGTGTTCTTGGCAAAAGGCTAAACCACTGTCTATTCTTTTCAGTCAATGTTTTTAACAACTGGTCATTGGGGAGAGGACTGTAGAACTTCCCTGGACCACCTGAACCAGTATTGAACAAATTATTAGAGTCTGTCTTTTCCAGGCTGCTTTGTGTTGATGTTGATGGAATGCTGCCCACTGAATGTTTTCCACTGTTTTGGTAAGACAGTGTGCAACCATTTCCACTACTATTTGGTTTTGAGGTCATTACATCTGACTCAGGAGGCATCTTAGCTACTTCTAAAAGCTTGCTTAGTTTTGAAAAAGAGCCAGGTTTCTGAAGAAACAGATTTGTGTTGTCTTTTTCTTTAGGGTCTTCTTTTTGTTCACAATGATCTGGATTGGAACAATCTAAAGTGTCCTCAGAAATCTCAAGTATTTCTTCTTTGATCTGTATACTTTCTGCCTTTTTTAGTTTTTCTCTTTCCTTTGCAATTTCTTCTAGTCCTAGAAAAATTGAAAAGTATTATGAAGATCAATTATTCCAGATCAAATAATACCATAATTATATTTTAGTACTATTTATCAAGTTACATTCATAAATATTTTAATGAACTTTTCTAGATAATTAACTCTCCATTTTTTCCTTTTTTATAGACTAAATTTTTTGATCATTGGAAAACTAATGTAATTTTATAATCGATCATTACAAAAATTAAAATATAAAAAATATTAAAAGCCATAATACATAGCAAAAATTACTATCTACATTTTTGTATAAATCCTTCCAGCATTTCTCTGTGCACATATATACACACTTAAACCTACAAATTTAAACAAGGCAATCCTATTATATATATATAACATTCTAATCCACATATTTTACTGAATAATATTCCGTAAAGATTCTGATCTATCAATAAATATATAATTGCACCATAAATGTTAATGGTTATAGAGTATTCGATAGAATATATCACAATTTAAATAATCAATGTTCTATGGATATCTGTTCGTAGGTCCCAGTTATTAATATAAACAATGCTTTAAATGATAAATGATCTTATATTTGTATCTTTGGACTTTTAATTTTTTCTGATTAACTTCCTTAGAATAAATTTATAGAAAAAAACTTATTGAGTCCTAAGATATGTACTTTTCAGAGTTTTTGAAGTATACTTAAGATATGTACTTTTCAGAGTTTTTGAAGAATACTATCAACTGCCCTCTGGAAAGTCTAGACCAACACACATTCATACCAGAAATACACACACAAGAACATCTGTTTGCCTAAACCCTCAATGAGACAGAACACCACGGGTATTTTCTGACTTTGCCAATTTTTGGGAGGTGAAAATGGAAATTGTATTTTTTTTCTTATCATTAGTAAAGCTGAGTATTTTTTTGCAGTTTTATTGGTATTTCTCCTTTGTCAACTTCTGGTTCATATTTTTGACCAATGCTTTAAAAATAATTTATATGAACTCTCTTAAAAATATAGATCCACTACTTTATTCAATTAGAAAAGTAATATACATTCAAGGTAAAATATTCCTATTTATTAAACCCCTCTGCCCTACTCCCTCAGTCCCCATTTCCACTCGTCAGAGGTAGCCATGGTTCATCATTCATGCCTACACATCCTTCCAGAAATCGTATATGCATGTATGTGACCATCATTTTACACTAGTACATAAATGGGTGCTGCTCTTTATTTTCTGCGTCTCAGAATAAAATCCAAACTCCTGAGCAAGGCCTGCAACCCTCTATGATGCGGTTCCTGAAAACCTCTACAACCTCTGGCCGCTTTTGTCCTTGCTAACCTTGCTCTTCCTTTCTTCCATTTCTCAGCTTCACCACAGGCTGTTCTTTTCTTTCTTGGGGCCACTGCACTTGCAGTTCCCTCCCGCCTGGGGTACCGTTGGGTTGACTGGCTCCTTGTCCTCCGTGTTGCAAATGGGCATTTCCTCTCAGAGGTTTTCTCCCTCACCTTGAGTAAAGTAGGGTTCCCATCCTATTCACCTTAGAAGTTCATTCTATATATTTCCTTCCCTGAATTTATCATTATACTCATAACCTGTTTATTTTCTATTCTAATCCACACCCACATAGTAGAATTTAAAATCAAAAGACATTACTTAAAGGCTGAGCAATGTCTATCTATATTGCTTATTGGATCCCAAATGCTTAACATGGTGGTGCTATAATATAGATGTTCAATAAATATTTCTTGAATTATGAAATAAAAGGATAAATTTAGTGTTTTTATTATATACTTTCAATGGATTTCCATGACAAAACATATAACTGCACTTCCCTTTTCTCAATTGGCTGCATAATATTCTATTATATGGATGTATCATAATTTATTTAACCAGTCTGCTATTAATGTTTGAAAGTGTTCTCACATGCTTTTCTTGAAAATTTGTGGTTTTTACCACAAATTAAAATCCACGGAAAGATCTGCTTCAGTAGTTAGGCGGTAATTAGCCTACACCAAACAGTGTTCGAGTCCTGCCTAACAAATTTAAAAAGCAAAATCTAAAAGGATCAAACATTTCCCCAAGTAACTTAACTCTGTTTCAGTTAAAGCTTAAAAATATTTATAGGAATTCAAAAATATACAGCACCCAACAAGGTAAAATTCACAATGCCTAGAATCCAACCAAATTCCAAAGGCAGGCAAAGACTCAGGAAAAACTGACACATAATAATAATAATGCAAACTTATCCCAAACTGACAAAATAGTAGAATTAGCAGATATTAAATTTGAAAAAATAATGGCTGAAATGTTTCTAAATTTGATGACAACTATAAACCATAGATCCAAAAAACCCCAACAAATTCCAAGCAAAGAAACAACTACACCAACACATATAATTGAATTGCTCAAAATCAACGATAAAAAAAATCTCAAAAGCAGCTAGAAAAAACACACTATACCTCATATAATCTTTATGCACTTCTTCATGCTTGCCCTCCAAAGGCCACCCTATTTCATTACCTCCAATAAGACACATGTGAAAAGAATCACAACTATTCTCCTCATACACCTGTGCTCATAAATTTACTTAACTTTATACAAGTTACTAGCTAGTAAAAAAGTACTATTATCTAGGCTGGATTTATTCTGAGAAGCAGTGCTCAAAAACGACTGTCATATATTCAAAAATAAACCAATTAATCAACCAACCAATATTCACTGGTTTGAGACCAGTATATGACTTCCCATTTGTATCTAACAAAGTAGACTGAAATGGCAATATATTTTAATAGCCTATTTTTGGTTGTCTTTAACTTTTAAATTCAAACTGCTTAATGTTAAATAGCTAAACCTCCAATTAAAATGTGAAATTAATTTTAAAAATTCAAAGAAATATATAGGACATTTAGTATAAAAAGATTCTTTAACAGATACATGGAAAAAAGGTGAAACCAGACCACCTTCTTACACCATATACAAGAATAAACTCAATATGGATTAAAGACTTATAATGTAAGACTCAAAACCATAAAACTCCTAGAAGAAAACCTAGGCTATAAAATCTCTTAGGAACATTATTTTCTGATATATAACCTTGGGCAAGAGAAACAAGAAAAAAATAAACAAATCAGACTACATCAAACTAAAAAGTTTTTGCACAGCAAAGGGAACCATCAATAAAATTAGAAGACAACTCACTGAACGGGAGACCATATTCACCAATGATACATCTGATAAAGGGTTAATATTAAAAATTTATAGAGAAATCATACAACTCAATGCCAAAAAAAAAAAAAGAAAAGAAAGAAAGAAAAACACACATACAATCCAGTTAAAAATGGGGCAAAGGACCCATATAGACACTTCTCCAAAGAGGACATACAGATGGCCAACAGACATGAAAACATGCTCAATGTCACTAATCATCAGAGAAGTGAAAATTAAAACCATAACCACAATGAGTTATCACTTCACATCTGTCAGATGGGCTATCATCAATAAATCAACAAACATCAAGTTCTGGCAAAAATACAGAGAAAAGGAAAACCTCATGTGCTGTTGGTGGGAATGCAGACTGGTGCGGCGACTGTGGGAAACAGTATGGAGCCTCCTCCAAAACTTAAAAATGGAATTTGCTCATGATCCAGAGACTCCTCTCTTGGGTACACATCCGAAGAAATCCAAAACACTAATTTGAAAGAATATATGCTCCCCTATGTTCATTACAGCATTATTCATAATGGCTAAGCTAGGGAAGCAATCCAAGTGCCCATCAATAATAGACGAGTGGATAAAAAAGCTGCGGTACATATATACAATAAAATATTACTTGGCCATAAAAAGAATGAAATCTTACCATTTGGGACAGCATGCATAGTTCTAGAGGGTATTATGCTAAGAGAAATAAGTCAGAGAAAGACAAATACCATATGATTCTACTGATATGTGAAATCTAAAGAACAACATAAACAAAACAGAAACAGACTCGGAGATACAGGGAACAGACTATTGGTTGCCAGAAGGGCGGTGGGTTGGGGGCCTGGGTGAAAAGGGTGAAAGGATTGAGAGGTACAGATCGGTAGTTACAAAATAGTCATGGGGATGTAAAATACATCATAGAAAATATTGTCAATAATACTGTAATAACTATGTATAGTTATTACATAGGGTCCATCACTCTCACTTCAAGTGAAAATTTTTCCTATGGTTCTCCTTAGTTGGGTTGAAGCAGGCTAAAACTTTTTAAGAGATTTTACTAAACTCTAAGGGAAACAAATAAAGAATGGAAGGAATGTAAAAACACTGGCATTTAGAACGTAGGTATGTCTTTAAGGGCTTCCTCCCAGGACTCAAAAGGTATAACCTTGGGAGTACTTTCATAGCTCCTTAAGCATATTTATGTCAGTGGTGCTACAACAACCCAGTTCCTAAGAGGCATCTCACTGTTACTGTGGAGAGGACTGAAGTAAAGCAGATTCATGCCAGTTGTCTATCTAGAATTGCTCTTTCCCAATGTGATCCAAGAAGTTTTAGAAAGATGAGTGATACTATAATACCTTCACCCTTTAGGTAAGTGCCCCCCGTATCCATACCAGGAATTAGGTTTTATCCTTATAGACCTAATGCTGTAACCATGCCCTAATATCAAACAGAACAGTATCTTTCATATCACAGTATACCCATATAATTAACTTGTTTCATTTTCCTTCTAATACTGAGTATATTATCTACAATTTAACATACCCCAAATAGTTAAAAAAAAAAAAAAAGGATAGTGAATTTAAGGGGAAAACATCCTTGGTTTTAGCTGAGTGGCCATGGGGGCGTTCTTCTTTCCCGCCTCCCTGAGGGCCAGCAGGACGGTGGGGCCTGGCGCAGCTACCGCCAACACTGATCCCAGGGTCCTCAGTAGACTCTGACTTTTGGCGTGTACGCCTGCATGCACTGTTCCAAGACCTAAAGATCTCTTTAGTGCTTTCCACCCTTTCTCACACTAACCCGTAAATACAGTGTAAGGAGGGGGGTATGCAGTGTTTTGTCTCTTAGAGTGCTCTTGTCATACGTCCAATTCCCGTGGAACGACTATGGGAGCTGGGAGAGCCTGTGTACTGCTACTTCTCTGCTTAAAAATCGCCTTCACTGATACACTCTGCTGCTATTAGCACTGTGTGTTATTAATGTGTGGTCACTGTGTAACCATGCATCTCATACAACAGCTGGTATCCAACAAAGTCCTGATGTCATAGATTTCTGGAAGGGGAGCACCCAGGGGTAGGAGAATTTCTTCTTGGGATCAGTGGTAATTCACTTGGAGTTAGGATGATCTCAATAGTTATGCCCAAGGTCGGTAGATGCCTTACAGTGGTACACTAAAGAGGGTGGCTTGAGATTTTCATGAGTCCTATGGGGGAAGGTGAACTAGAACAGGTGACGGCAGCCCCTTTAGAAGGGAAAGTGGAGCAAACATCTACTATCCTTGTGTCATAATGAGGCATATATGAGGCAACTGGCGCTCGTGGAGGTGAAGCCAGCAGTTACTGTGAGCATGCTCTATAGGAGCCTGAGTGGGCACAGCGGGAGGAAACCCAGCAGACTCCAGACTAAGCTAGGCTCTCAACAGGTCCATGACCAAAAGCACTTGGATGGATCCTTGGAAGCCGGACTTGCTTGTTTGTACAAGGAAGGGGTAATGGCGGTAGTACATAAAGCAGAGTAGGGGGAAACACATGCCCCTGCTACAGAATGAGTAGTATGGGTTGACTAATAATGCTGGGACAGGCAATGCTACCCTGTTTCCAAACCGATGCTTGGGAACATTGGTAAAATATATCCCTGTTGCAGTGATTTTCCTTAGACTCTTGAATGTGAACTGGACTAGATCCACATAGGAGGTAGCTGCTCTGAGACTCCAGCTGTGCTAGCATGACTATAAGAAAATTGAGGGTTTGAGAGTGGAGGGCCTGCCAACATGCTCTTGGTGCACTGAATATTGGACGATGGAGTGAGAACAGGCCCACCTAGGTGGACAATGGCTTTGACTTTGCTCCTCATCTGGGAGGCGCTATTAGAAATGAAATCGTTCTTTTAGGTCATACAAGCCCCGTATCAGGGGAGGAAACTGAAAGAGAGAGCCTGTTAAGTGCCACAGGTTTTGGCACAAAATAAAAAGAGAAAGAACAAAGGAAGGAGAAGATGGGCTAGTTTTCTGGCAGAGGCTACCTCACACCAATAAAAAGAAGGATTGCTAAGAGAGAAGTTGATAGGGTGTGTAATTTTAGAGTGTGGGAGTGTGGTCCTATTCAAACGATTGAAAGACCCACTGAGACTGGAAAAGAGGCCTGTGAGATGAGACACAGAATAGTGACTGGTTCATAGGTTTGAAGAGTTGTTAGGACAGAGGGTGTCACCAGAAGATTAGCTGGAGAAGGTCTCTGGGGAGGAATCTCCTTCAGAGATTAGAGCTATTGAGTGTCACTCCCACGAGCCGTCTGTAAGATCTCACCGCCTCTAGGTATGAGAAAATGACTAGGAGAATAGAATCGAGGGAAGTATCCTACATCATCTTGACTATTTTCAAATTAGAGCAAGGGTGGGAATATCAGGTCCATCATATGACTTTAATTCGCCTCCTGAAGCCAGGCTTCTCTGGTCCCCAATCTGGGATCTTTCGAATTTAAGGACAAGGGCTGAGCTCAAGCCTCGTCCCACCCAAAGAGATGGCGCTAACTACGCCCTTCAGTTCACTATGCAAGAAAGAAGGGCCTCGAACATTTATGAGCTTGCTAGAAATGAGGGACCAAGAATCTACTGTTCCAAAATGCAAAAGAGCATTGGCAAAGAAGTTCCCTAATCGTGGATGAGTTTTGGTGCTGCCTATGGCTGAAACACCATATTCGCAGTCACTGCAAAGGCTTTTGGACCTTTTGCATGAACTCTAAGTTAGTTGTCCCTTCAACAAATTGCATAACTGGTATGGAAAAATACTGGGGTATTTAAGTTCTGCACAAGCATGTCCACATATCAGCTGGATATATTCACTGTGACCTCTGCTGGCAGCTTCTATAACTGTTGGCCAGGTATGCTGCCAAACCCCAGCTGTACTTTTAAGCCTGACAAGGCTGTGCAACAGTGTTGCATACCTGGAGGACAAAGAGACTGCACTTCTTAAACAAGAAAAAATTCAGGAAAGGGTACTGAACAATACCATTTCATTCAGTGAAGCTCCTTGGCATCCTGGAGTTAAAGAGGAGAAATCAAGAATGCGAGGTATTCCGGGCCCCCTTAATATTCCTCTCCTTTGGTACCTGTCATGATTATAACAGGTCGCTGGGAGGTTTCTGTTGTTCATATTACAGATGAATGCATGGATACAAATGCCCATATTCTCCTGCTCTGCAGATGATACTTGCTAGCTACACCTATAGGAGGAGCAATTTTAATTCTCTCTTTACTCCAGATAGTTCTAAATTTTTGTTCTGCGCTCACTCTATAAGTAGGCCTTGAACACCAGGTTACATACAGATTTATTACATCATTTTACAGGTGATACAGAGTCATTCAAGGTTTTAGAGTAGAGACATAATAGAAAGAGGGGATTATATATCAAAGAAGTCAAGGACAGCTGAAATAATGGAGGTATATATTGACAAAGAACTGATTTCAGTACTGTTGCAGAGACCGACTACAGACATTTGGAAGGAAAAGCTGATGTCCTAGATGTGTCCCAGATAACGTCAAGTTTCCATGCCCAGGTGGCTGACAATGATGTGGCCCTTAACCAAATTGAAGAATATTTCATTAGTCTTGGGTACAGCTCAGGTTTTGTTCCGTTTTTTAGCTTTTCAGGTGATTCTTATTATAGCAAGAGTAAAGCCACTTGCCTGGACATTGCTTTATTTGCTCTTAAGTGTTACCAAGGTTCTCCACCTTCGATGACTCAAAATTTTGTCATTTTAAATTAGATTTCTACACTAAAACTTTAATTTCATTCCAAACAAACTTATCTTGAGTCATCTGATTAAAGTACAGCATAGGGAATATAATCAATAATATTATAATAACTATGTATAGTGTCAGATGGGTACTAGATTTATTGGGGTGCTCATTTCATAAGTTACATAAATGTCTAATCACTTGTTGTATACCTGAAACTAATATAATATTGTATGCCAACTATAACTGAAAAATAAAAAATTATTAAAAAGAAAAAAGTATCACAATTTTTCCACTGAGGAGTAATTCATGAAATTTGCTCTGATTCTATTTTTCTTACATTGTATTCAATAATTTCTTACAGCAATTCTGCCTTCAAGATACTTGTCTCCCTGTTTGTGCCTGAGTTCAGGGCCTCCACACTATTTACCTAGGCTATTGGAATGGTCACACAACTAATCTCTCCAACCGTTTTTATTCCAATCCAGTGTCTACTTTGCTTCCAGGTTATTTTCATGTAGGTCCCCTGTCTAAATTGGTCTCTGCCCTCAAGAGCTCACAGTCAAGTGGTAGAGATGACCATGTATGCCAAAAATTATAAAAAATACTAAGTAGGCTATATGACATTTCCCTGTTTTGAGCCCTTTAGGCACTTTGTGTTATAACCTTTGATGTCTCTGACCTTACTCTGATTGGCTAAGTCCTAACATGTCTTAGAGTTGCCTCTAGAGCCACCCCTGGATTGGAGAGCAAGTACACAGGACATAAAGGTATATCTGGAAAGGCTAGGAGTTCTCCCAAATACAGCAACCAGAACAACGCAATTTTTGTTAGATGGTGGGGTTCTACATAAGATTTTTCATTTAAACAATTTATTTAAACTAACAACCCCCCCAAAAAACACCAGTACAGTTTACCCATTCCTCCCCCACCCCCTCTACTGACTACCACCAATCTGTTCTCTGTATCTATGACTTTGCTTTTTTTGGTTTGGAAGTCGGGTGGTTTCATTTGTTTTTTTAAAAAAAAGATTTCACATATAAGACAGATCACTTGGTATTTGTCTCTAACTTATTCCATTTAATATAATGCCCTCGAGCTCCATGTACATTGTTGCAAATGGCAAGATTTCATTCTTTCTTATGGCTGAGTAGCATTCTAGTGTGTGTGTGTGTAAAACGATTGCTTTACCCATCCATTCACCCACCCATTCATCCACTGATGGACACTTAAGTTGCTTCCATATCTTGGCTATTATAAATAATGCCACAGTGAACATGAAGATGCAAATATCTTTTCGAATTAGTGTTTTGGATTTCTCGAGATAAATTTCCAGGAGTGAAATTGTGGGGTCATATGGCAGTTACATTTTTAATTTTTTGAGGAAGAACTTCTATGCTGTTTTCCACAGTGGCTGCACCAATTTATACTCCCACCGACAGTGCACAAGGGTTCCCTTTTCTCCACATCTTTACCGACGCTTGGTATTCCTTGTCTTTTTGATGATAGACACTCTGACAAGTGTGAGGCGGTATCTCAATATGGTTCTGATTTGCATTTCTCTGATGATTAATGATGTTGAACATCTTTTCATGTACCTGTTGGTCATCTGTATGTTTTCTCTGGAAAAATGTCTATTCAGATCTGCCCAATTTGTAATTGAAATTTTTTTTGCTATTGAGTTATATGTTCCTTATATATTTTGGATTTTAGCCCCTTATCCAAAATATGATTTACAAGTATTTTCTCCCATTTAGTTTTCACTTTGTTGATGGTTCCCTTTGCTGTGCGGTTTTTTAGTGCGATGTACTCCGGCTTATTTATTTATTTATTTACTTGTTCGTTCATTCATTCATCTTTTTTGATTATTTTTGTTATTTATCATTTTATTTTTCCATGCTTAAAAATATTTTAAAATATTTTAGATAAATAATTCAAAGAAGAAAGTACCATAACATTCTAGTAAATAACATGCCGACCCATTTACATCCATTTTTAAAAAGAAATAAAATATAACTGAAGCTTCCATGGGCCCTTCCTGATTCTATCAGCAATTCCTGCCTAGGAAGGCAGAGCATGACTTTCACACATTCTAATACATGATTTCATACTCTTACCTCATATAAACTGAATTCACAAGAAATATATTATTGCGCAAAACAATAACAACACTGGTTACTATATGCCAATGCTTACATGCCACCCACTATTTCAAGTTCTTTACATGCATTATTTCATTAACTACTCCCTACTCCACACTTAAGATTTTTACTTTTAAAAAGGGTGATTCCATTGCTAAAAATAAGAAGCTTAAAAACAACTGCTTTGTATAATTTCTATCTGATTAATCGATCCCCTCTCCCCTCTAATGGATCCTTAAGCTTCCACATGGCATGGATTGTGTTTAATGTATCAGTGAAACTCTATGGTGCCTAGAAATGCCTGGCACACAGTGGATATTCAAAAAATGTGTTAAAGAAGTTTTGGTCTCTTTAGAGGCAAAACCCGTATGGGTTTCATGAGGTAGCAATGAAACCTCGTGAAACCTATAAGCACTGATGTAGCACTTTTGGCCATATCAGAATTTAAATATTTGAAAATGCCCAGTCATCAAGTTCTGAAAATTTCAACTTAAGATTTTTTATTGAGTACATTAATGTTGTATGTACTGTGCTAGTTAATGCAACAGAAAAGAAGCCAGCAAAAGAACAGTTAAAATGTAGACTATATCAAGAAATGTGTGGTAACAGAAAATTCAAAAAAAGGATCAGTTTCATGGAAAAGAAGGTGATCATAAATTTCAAACATGAATAAGAGCTCAAGATGAATGAGGATATTATTACAGGAGTTTTAGATTTGAGCAAGTTACATCGAGAAAGACTGTCAGAATGGATGCTTGTTGCAAAGGTTAAAGAATAAATCACATGGCACATGTTAGATAATTTGACAATGGGAAGGAACTGAAATGGAGCAGAAGCTACAAAGGATAATACTGGTGAAGATCTTTGTCCACTAAATAAGAAAAAGAATAGTGTATGTTTGATGTCAGAAAAAGCAGCAGAAGAAACATCAAGGACAGAGAAGGAATATTTGTGAATAAAAGGGGTATTATGAATTCAAAAGAAATATGAGTCAAAATCTTACATTTATCTATAAAGCAAATTGGATTCTGGAAGCACAAAATATATTGAAGAAGTAGGAGGATTTCAAAAATATGATTTCTTATATTTTTTTGTAATAGATTTAATGTTTCCTACCTTCACCACTCTCCATGCCTTCTACAAAAATCCCCCCACACTGGGGAAGAATCCAGTACCGGCGTCTGTAACGATCCTGGCCAAACATCATTGAACGTAAGGAGTGAGAAGCGTCAAAAAGCTTCCTTCTGTACTGACTCTGTTGCTGTTAAAAAATGATGCATATATAGTTAAGCTATGGGTGTTTAGTGCTTTAAAAATTAATATATAAGTAACTTTACACTTATTATGCCTTTAGAGCAGATAAATTTCACTACTGGGAAAGATAGCAAAAGAACTAAATATTACATATCTGATTTCAATTGCAGTAACATTTACAAATATTGAAATCATTGAGAGTAATTGAAATATTACCCTCGAATTTGATGCCACAAATTAAAAATATACGTTTTATTTTATCAGGTATCTTATGGTCTTATCAGGTATCTTATAAGACAAGTATGGCATATTTTATACGTGATAATAAACAATGTGATAAAATATTGAGATAAATTTGTGATGAAGTTAACACTGATATGATATATAGGCATCTCATATTAATCTCATAATACTTTTAAAATCTTATTTATTAACAAGAAGTTCATCTAAACTTCACTAATGCTACTGAAATTCAAGTTTTAATAAGAAGTACATAAATACAGTTCATAAATTCAATTCAAATAAAATTCAAATATATTAATGTAAAATACAACATTAGATGCTGAAACTATTACCATAAAATTTGAGTGAATTTTAAAAGTAATTAATCCCAAGAAATAAAACCAAGCATTTACAGACTTTTTATTTAATGAAGAGTGAAGACTATAGGCCCTGATTAAGCTTAGCACCACGCCTTAAGAAGCAGGCTTTTACCCCGGCATTAAACTTTTAAGGTTTAACTAAGAACGTTTCTAGAGCTCCTCGTTTTAATTACTTATAAAAAGCTTGTTAGCAGCCACTAATCTCACATAGGCCAATTTTAAAACAGTACAAAAAAGATCAAAACTGTAATCTGAAAGTGCTTACTTTACTCAGTTTTTCAATCTGCTTTTCTAGCTCTTCAACACTTGCTGCTTGGTCACCTTCATCCTATATATAACGAAATACAGTATCATTTACCCACTTTTAAAATTTATTTATTCAATCAATCAGCAAACATTTAATTAAAGCCTCCTATAAGCAAAACAGTAAAACAGGCCCTATGGAAATGAACAGGAATCAATTCTTGCTTTCTATAAACTAATAATCTTGTAGGGAGACACATAAAACATTAGACTAAAAGGTGAAAATCGCCGAACATTAGGAAGCTATAAGGTCCTCCGAGAGGGAGAGATTAAGAATCACAGAGTTCAGGGCAGGGTAAGACGACTTCTACAGGAGAACATATACTAAGAGAGGCTATGTGGGAAAAGTTTTGTTTCAATTAGCTACTGAAGAATGCTTAGGAATTGATTAACCAGAGAATAGAGGGCAGGGCACACCAGAAAAAGTCTGACATATCTTGACACAAAAGGTAAGAAGAGGTAAGCTGGGAGATAAGGCAAAGATGAGTTTCAGAGTAAACTAGTGCTGTGAATGCTTGGCACTGAACAATGGTACGATCCTTTGAGGGAAATTAAACAACAGAACTAGCTTTATAAAGATAAATATGGCAATAGTTGTAAGATGGCCTGGAGCAGGCAAATCTACTGACAAATCTACTTAGTAGACTGCTGCAATGATTAAATAGGGGAACTGACAAATCTACTTAGTAGACTGCTGCAATGATTAAATAGGGGAAAAGGTTGTGGGCCTCATTAGGGAAAAAGAAATAAAGAAAATCAAACAGATATAAGAGATATTATACAGTTAAAACTGTAAACCCTGGGAACTCATGGATATGAAGCAGAGAGGGGTGAGAGAGGTGAAAGAGGAGTAAATTGTGATGTTAAGGGTTTAAATTTGGAAAACTGCAAAAATATTGGTACCATAAACTGAAAAAGCCATTTTTAGAGCAGAGAAAGTTAAGTTAAATTTTTAATATTATACATAGTACTGATTTAATAAATGGAAAGTTTACATGTGATTAAATGAAATTTTTCATTCTAGGCAATGAATATAGGAAAACCCTGTATTATATGTTTCAGAGGAAAAGCATGAAGGAATAGAAGGTATATGTGCTTCTTTGGATTTCAGCCACACTATTTTACATATGCAAATTACTTTACTTTTCTAAGACTTTCCTTAACTGTAAATTGGTGATAACATTATTAGTAACATGGGATTTTTGCGAGAGCTAAATAAGAACAGCTCTGAAATCAAATAGCAGAGCTGCTGACACATAATGTGTAAATTTTCTTTCTCAAAATTGTACTTTAATGAGAAGATGCAGGTACATCTTAGGTTTAAAAAAATAAGAACTTGCTTTTGATGTTCACTTCCTATAAGCCTTTTTCAAAAGCTACACTTGACACCAACTAATCATGAACAGATATTTCTAGATCAGTCTGGTTATCTCCCCCATAAAAGTGAAAGGACAACCTCAAAAGTATTACCATTATGTATCATGTATCCACTCCTTATCCAAATTTAAGGGACCAAGTTACAAAGGCATTTAGGCATATTATTTGTGCTAATAGTAACATGATTTCTGTTGGAGATTAAAAGAAGCCCTTTTGAAAAGACAACAGGCTCAGTGATCCTTAAATCTTGAATCTCAAATAGATATTTTTATATCTATATGATTCTCAAGTGATAAATGTTTAATAATTTTCTTATGTAAAATACAACTCAATCTACAAATATCTGAAATAAGACATCAAAGTTGCTATGAATCAGCCAAATTAACTAACTGCCATTTCTAAGACTCTTCCTGTGACACAAAAGAAGTGAAATGTCTACTTATGTTTAACACCGAATCACTTATGTGATTATGTGATCAGTTATGGTTCTCCATGGTTTCCCGAACAAAAGAGAAGGCCTTTATATGCTCCTATATGTCGGAATTTCATGGCTACTTTCAAGGTTAATGCTCACATAGGTTTCAACACAAATCGAAATATAAGGGAAAGAGTCCATGTGTTGAAGGAATAAAGAGGGAGGAGAAGAGGGAATCATCTTGAGACAAAGGGCTATGACTTTAAGTTGAGGGGGACCATATAACTCAATGAAAAGGTCACCTGCAATTAGTTTTTTAAGGCGTATAACAGACACTCTATCTATACTTTAATAGAGAGGCCAAACCTATTTTTGAAAGAATAATATGCCTATCTTATCAATCGAGTTCATTAAATAGTTAAAATTTTATGAGAAAATTGGTAAGTGGCTACCAATTCTTCATTACAAAGATTAACTCTCAATTCATTTAAAGGAAATGCTAATTTGGCTTCTTAGATACCAAAGTATTTATTATTTTTAAAAGCTTTAAAACATTTTTCTCACATTAATAACAAAATATATATTTGCTAGAATTTTCATCAATAAAATCCATTGTACAATCTAATTAACTATAATTCAACACATAAAAAACCCAAAATACTACATTAAATGACACATCTGGTCTAAGAAACATTAATAATTTCTAAATCATTAATCTAAAGTTAGTCTTTATCTCCCTTAAAAATCTATGGTTTGTTAATTCATCATGTGAAAAAAAAAAGCCAGATGAAACAACTTCTGTAAATAAATTCTAATTCAGTGGGATAACTACCCACTGAAATACACTGAGATCTCAATTACACGATTGTCAATTTATGAGTCAACACTTTAAAATAATTTGTAATGTCAAATGCTGAAAAGGGATGCCAATTCTGTGAAAAGCTGATTAACATTGATCAGAAAAGTTTAATTCATGCTATGATAACAGCTCCACTTGCCAAATAAAGCAGATTGGTTATAAATGCTATCTTTTGTTTGGGTAATCACAATTCTAATACCCAAATTATATACCCTTCACGTTATTTGCAACAGAATAAAAATATACAATCAAGTGGTTTCAAAGGTACAACATTATGCCCTGGCCGGTATGATTCAGTTGGCTGGAGTGTCGTCCCATAGACTGAAAGGTCACAGGTTTGATTTCTGGTCAGGGCATGTACCTGGGTTGCAGCTTCTTCAATCCCTGGTCAGGGTGCATATGAGAAGGCAACCAATTGATGTCTGTCTGTCTGTCTGTCTCTCTTCCCCTCCCCCTCTTCCCTCCTTCCCCCCTCTCTAAAAAACAATGGAAAATGTCCTCAGGTGAGGGTAAAAAAATTAGAACATTATAAAATAATTTCTGCAAGGAATCTCAATATAGTCTCAAGTGATTTTTATCATTCTGGTTTAAAATATAACATTGGGGAGGGATTCATGAAAACATTTTACATTTATGCTATTTTCACTTGAGAGAATTAAGTAATATGTGATCTTACAAGTACTTCTACATTATTATCCAGATTCAGTCAAAAGTTTGAATCCGTAATTTATCATTGGTCTTGATTAGATATTTTCACATATTCCATCAATAAAGTATCTATACCTCCAGGCCTTCTTTATTTCTCTAGCAGTACTGAGTTGGTACAAGAAAGAACAAGAGTAATTTCTAGATTTCCTTAGCTAAATACCCCACTGAGGGCAGAAGGTGTGATTGGCTGTATATTGATTTTTGAATACCATTCTATAGCCCTACCAATATTTCTAGAATTCTTAAATTTTTTTCTTTTATTGATTCCAGAGAGAAAGGAAGGGAGGAAAAAAGAGACAGAGAGAAACATAAATTTGAGAGAGAAACATCGATTGGTTGTCTCTTGCACGAACCCCGACTGGGGACCAAATGTGCAACCCAGGTAATGTGCCCTGACCAAGAATCAAACCAAAAACCTTTTGTTTTGCAAGATGGCAACCAATGAATTGAGCTACACTGCCTAGAGCAATTATTTCTAGAATTCTTTTTTGGGAAAAGGTGAACTTCATCTTTAATCTCTCTTTTACTTTTACACACGTTCATTTCCATGGCTTATGGTAGCTTCCCTTAAACACGCCCAGACACACACACACCTACCTCTATAACCTGGCCTCCTTCCCTTTTGCCTACTCTGCAAAGCTAGCCCCCACTTCCCCATGACTGAATACCTTCCAATATCTTTAGGGACTTACACCATTAATCATTCTCTTCTTCTTTTGAATCTTTAACCCCTCTCTCTCATTTTATTGACTCTTTCCCTTTAACCAAAAATCATCACAGTCTTTCCACATCTGAAAAATCCTTGGTCCTTGTTCCTCCCGGGGAATCACCCTTTCCTGAGGCACAGTGCGAGAAACAAAACACCTTTAGTTTCTCACTTTCTCTCGTTGTCACAGCCTGGCTCACCCCTCTAAGGAAGCTGTGCTGACCTCTGTGTTTCCAAATTCACTGAAAACTTTCAGCCCTCATCACACTAGACTCTGCTGCCTTAATGTTTGTTTATTATACCCTCATTTTTGAAATGTTCAATTTTTCTTGATTTTCGTTATTACTACACATGTAGAAGAGAGTTAAAATCGCAGACCTGACTACTGCCCTTTGAAAGGGTGGCACTTGGCTGGTGTCTGGAACTTGGGCTTGAGGGTTCCCTGACACCAGACCCTATTTGATAAAGTGGGCTCACGAGACCGAAAAGTATGTGGTTTATACACCTACTTTTCTTCTAGGAGTCTGGAATTTTGGCACATGCTGCACAGAGGGTGCCTTTGTGACCAGTCCCCAGAAAAAAATCTAGGCAGTGAATCTCTAATGAACTTCACTAGTACACAGCTCTTCCCATGTGTCACAACTCATTGCTGGGAGAATGGCTGTACGGTGTCACTGGGAACAAACTCTTATAAGCTTAAGTCTGGTTTCCTCTGAACTTTGACTCATGCATTTTCTCTTTGCTGGTTTGCTTTGTTTCCTATCGCTATAATAATTCATAGACACAGCATGACTAGATGCTTAGCTCTGTGCAGCCTCCTAGTGAATCGCTAATTCTGGTTCCCCACAGGAATTTCCCACCTCTCTGTCCCATTTTCAACAATAAAGCCTTGTGGGCTTTATTGTTCCTAGGGTTCCAACCTCAGTCCACTACTTTACTCACTAAAGCAATTCCCTCGTGCAAATTATCCACCTCATGGTGGATAAATTAACTATCCCCTCATTTTAAACTATTGTCTGTGTGCTAATAACTTCAACATCTATATTTTCAAGACTGAATTATTCTTCAGTCTTCAGATTCTTAAATCCAACTGATTTCTGCATTGGCACCTCAAACTCAACATGTCTAAAATGAGCCTACCGTCACTTCCTGTCTTCAGTGGCCTGTTCCTCCCCTCGTCTCCTATCACCTGTTTACTCTGTTCCTCCTGATTTCTCTATCTCAGCTAAGGGCAACAACAGCATCTGTCTCCCAAGCCAGATAGTTGAGAATCAATCCTATCTCTCCTTCCACCTACACAGTCCTTCTCAAATACTACTCATTCTTCCTCCTAAATATTTATTGAATCCTTCCCTCCTGCTTCAACCCAGCTACCACCGGTCTGGTTTCAAACTTCTTGCAGCTCACCTCAACTGTTGTAATATCTCCTGATTAATCTTCCCACCTCTGATCTTGCCCTACCCAAATCTATTTCTGTCTTCCATAGAGCTACATAGTGAGTCACTTAAAATCAAGTCTGACCATGTCAGTCTCTTACTTAAAACCCTTCCATAGCTTCCTATCACCAAAAAAGTATAAAATCCTAGTTCGTAGTTGGTGCATATGAGGCTCTCTGGTAACAGTGAAGCACTTGTAAGTCCCTTAAAGCAGTGGTCCCCAACCTCTTCTGCACCAGGGACCAGTTTGGTGGGGGGTCATTTTTCCATGGACCGGGTTTGGTGGGATGGTTTTGGGATGATTTGAGCTCATTACATGAAAGCTCACCTCCTGCTGGGCATCTCAGTTCCTAAAAGGCCCAGGCTAGTACCAGTCTGTGGCCAAGAGGTTGGGGACCCCTGCCTTAAAGCACACCGTGGTTTCAGGCTTCTGTGCCCTTCCTCATGCCATTCTCTCTGCCTGGAAAACTTTTCCCTGTATTCCTCCCCAGGTGAACATTCAGCCCAGCTTGTAGCCCAGGTTAATAATGGGTCCAGAAAGTCTTTGTGAGAATTTATTCCTTGGAAGGGTTAAATACCATTCCTTTCTATCTGCCTAGCACATTGTAAATACCTCTATTGAAGCAGTTAACACTTAGCACATTACACTTTCTTATTGCAAATCTTCCTCAGTGAGACTGTAAATTGAGAAGGGACTTTTAGTGCCTTCTTAAACATCTTTGATCAAAAGTGCCTAAAGCTAGGCACATAATAAACTGGTGTTTGAGAAATATACCAGTTTCACAAAACATGACAACACTTTTAAGGCATGAAGTACTGTACAAATATAAGACAGTATGTCACTAGAATGAAAGAGAATATCTAAAATTAGGAATCAGTATAATTCTTTGGAGAAATCTCAAGTCATTCTATAAAAAGAAAAACTTAACTTTTTTAATTCAATGTAAGTGCCTGCTGTCTCTAAGTAGTCTATTCAATATTTACTCATCATGAAATACTTAATATGTGAATACTATAATACTGTTTTCAGATGAAGAAACAAGTGTGAAAATGGAATTAAAACCCAAATCCATTTGACCTCAAATCTTGTATTATTTTTTTCCTTTTTATTAAATTTATTTCAGTGACACTGGTTAACAAAATTATACAGGTTTCATGTGTGCAATTCTTTCATACATCATCTGTACACTGTTATTGTGTGTTCACCAACACAAGTCAACTCTCCTCCTATCACCATTTATCCCCCCATACCCTCTTCTCTCCCTCCCTCCCCCTCACAATCACAACACTATTGTCTGTTTCCATGAGTTTTTTTCTCTTTTCTTCTTTTTTGTTCAGTCCCTTCATCCCCTTCACCCAGTGCTGCCCCACCCCCTGACAGCTGTCAACCTGCACTCTTTCTGTGAGTCTGTCATTATTTGGCTTGTTAGCTCATTTTGTTCATTAGATTTCACATGTGAGTGAAATTACAAGGTATTTGTCTTTCTCTGACTTGGCTTATTTCACTTAGCATAATACTCTCCAGGTCCACCCATGCTATTGCAGAGGGTAAGATTTCCTTCTTTTTTATGGCCAAGTAATATCCCATTGTGTAAATGTACCACAGCTTTTTAATCCATTCATCTACTGATGGATACTTGGGCTGCTTCCAAATCGTGATTATTGTAAATAACACTGCAAAGAACAGAGGGGTGCACACAGTCTTTCAACTTGGCGTTTCTGTGTTATTTTTCAATGTTATGCAGTCTTAGTTAAATATTAAAATCAACCTAAATTTTCTTACCTCATCTTCACAGATATCAGTCTTCTTTCCTTTTTTGTCTTCTTTATCTTCTTCATCTTCATCATCTTCATCAGCTTGGTCATCACTATCATCATCATCATCATCATCATAATCACTGTCTCCTCCCTTCCTTCTTCGCTTTCGTCCCGGAGTGGGTGTCCCTAATGGATGCTGTTCTTCTCCAAGATCAATGCCACCTGCAGTGTCTCTTTTGCCTGTTTTCTTGGCATGAATGATTCTGAGCCTTTAAATATATATAAAATGACCATGTAAAAGGAAAGGTTTCTTTCTATACTTTTTAAAGAGCATAATGTAAGTTTTAAGCAAAAGTACCTAATGGTATTACATTTCTCTCACAGTAAACAATAAGTCAATGATAATAAAAATTAGAATTAAAAAATTTGAGAAATGTGTTTCCAGAAATTACAGAACATACTAATTTTCAAAAATGATTCTAGGTATCTCTTTGGATTAGAACACTTTAGAAAAAGTAAAAGTTAGAAAGTTGAAAAGACTAGTTCCAGCAATGGTCAAGTGACAATTCCTGATCCCCCACTACCAGACTGAATAAATTTCAATGCAAATTACCACACAAAAAAAACTACCCTCTTAACACAGAAGCCAAATAATTTCAGCATACTTCCTGACAGGAAGCTAATTAAGTTTTAATGCTGAATATATGTGGATATTGTTAGCTGTTCTATAAAAGCAAACTTTAACTAGAAAGCAATTAAGAAAAAGGGTAGTAGTTGCAAACAGATTCTATTTATGACAAAAGTAACCTGATAGCAACAACAATCTTAGAAAATGTAATTGCTTGACTTCTTTGAAAGAAAAAAGACAAATGAGTTTTCTTCTAAATTTGAAGCATATGAGCTCAATAAATCTCATTATATCTTTTGTACATTGCAAATTCTGGCCCTGAGTTTTATTAATTTCAAATCTTATAAATCTTTAAAGCTTCATTTTAAACTTTACCTTTTCTAATTCTTAAGACAAAATAAAGTTTAAATTCTCTCTTTTCAACTTGTATGTTTTACTGGGGAACTTGTACAAAGGGAAAGAATATTAATTTTAATAAAATAGGACTTACTTGCGAAGTTTACCTTCTACCACCCATTTATCTCTCCTCAAGTTTGACATATAATCAATGTTCTTGTCAATTTCACTGCCAATGCAAAAAATTATTAGGAAACATAAATTAATCCATCATGCAATACATTAACTTGGTAAGCAAATTAATGCAGTTTTTTTTGTAAGTAAAAATGGTGATTATCATGAATAACAAAAACAAGTGAAAATTATATTAATACAGTATCATAGCTAAAATGTCCACCAATAATAGAAATGCATGGCTCTGAAATACTTGGATTGATCCTTTTCCTAAAAAGATAAAAGAACTAAAAGTAACATAATTAAAAACTGTAACATAATTAAAAACTGTAACATAATGAATAGCTAAAACAAAATGAACATGGATTTGTTCACCAAATCTTAAAATACTAGATTGGAGGACTTACTTTGACTTTTAAATGAGATTAAGTATTTTTTTAAAGTATAAATTAATACCTCAAAAAACTAATAATATCAAGGTTGCAGTAGAGCATAATAAAATAACAAGTAGCTGGATAATTCGGTGAACGGATACTAAGGAAAATTAGTAGTCATCTATCATTAAAGATGTCAAGAAAACAAAAATTCTGGATTCTTCCAACAGTGTTGGACCCTGGCACTATAGCAAGAAACAATATTTTTACAATTCAGTATATTCATAACAAAATTATTAAGTAAACAAAACAGGTTATAAATAATATATACAGTATGATACAAATTTTTTTCTTTTCAATACACTAAAAAGAAATACATTAAAATTTATTATTAATTATCTCTGAATGGGAAGATTAAGTGTAATTTTAATTTTTTTTCTTTGTGCTAGTCTAAAACTGAAATTTTCCATAAGCGATTTGCATTACTTTGTGATAGGACAAATTCAAAACAGAGAAGAATCACTGGAGAAATCTGGCCACAGGCTTACCTCACCACACTCTTGCTGCACGCTAGTTCATTGATCAGGAAAGCCAGGACTGAGGCTTTCTGAGCTGGCGTGTGAGCCTGAAAAGCTTTGGTCTTCAGGCTTTCAGTAAGCTCCGTTTGTCCACAGTGGGCTTCCATAAAAATCTGCAAAACCTCGGAAACATTGTCCCGATTCACACCAACATTCAGCAAATGTTCTCCAAGAGCTGTTTTGGCCTATAAAATTTTGGCATTTTCATCAGTATGGGCATATCCATTCATAATATAAAGCATTATAACTTTAAAATGCTGCTATATAATTTAGATATTACTGACAACAGCTTTATTCACATTTTTGATCAAGTAGAGATAAAAATAGGCAAGAGGTGACAGACAACTCAAGTACTTATAATCTTTCTATTCCTCCTTCGAACTCAGTTCAAAGTCAGATGGGGAGAAGAATATATAAACTCATGAGCAGAAATCGTCTACCATACCCTCTTTGACTGCAGAAACTATCCCAAGCTTTTCCAGGCTTTATGTAGGCATTCGGGGGAGGGAAATAGGAGATTCAAAGCACTATTACTGTGTTGTCTGGCTCTATGGTATCATGGATTTTACTGCCTGGTACACTGAGTGATAGAGAGATGATGAAAAATGTTAACAGGTGTATCTCTCTTTATAATATTACCTATAGCGAAGCTGACTGAAATATAAATCTTAATTAGAATTAAGATAACTGAATTTATTGAGTATACACGGAGCAGTACAAAGTCTTAACACGCTGGTCTGCAGGTGCCTTGATTAGCCTCAGTTACTCACAGTGACTCAGTGAGGACACAGCATAATTTCAGAAGGCACACATAAGTCCTAATTGCTTTAGGATCTAGGAGTTCTCTGTTTTTCTTAATACCGCTTGGTATTTTCTTAAATCGATTTGGTTTTTACTGAAAGTTAGAGGAAAAAAGAGTAATTTGGGAATAATCGACATTCCTCAGGCTTTATAAAGCAGATTTTTCTAGGTGTGTACCAACTGTAACTTAAAGCAAATACGTATTTAACATTATGTAGAGAAACTGGATCAATCCATACAATCTTCTAATACGTTACAGCCACCAATCAAGGCACTGATAATACAAATTTAAAATATACTTTTATATTATTTGTTTTTTTACCTTGTATCCCGTAATTAGACCCGGATCGCATACAGCAGCTGAGAGGAGCCTCACAAGCAAGTCTTGTACTTCACCCATGCTGTCCCCTATATTTAGCAATCCCTCTTGAAGAACACTCAGGTTTGGAACATCAATATTCACATCAAAGCCCAAAACTTTACCAAAGTTTCGTAAGAACTGCACCACCATGAGACAGTCTGAAAATGTACTTCCAGAGAGAACAAGTCCTGGAATACGAGGCAACTCTGGCAAAGGCTGAAAATAAAATTAAATTAAAATTAAAAGCCGTGACTTAATATTTTCTGAAGTAAAGTAAGTTGCTATTTTTCTTTCTTTTGCAGTGTACGGTGGATTTCCTCTGGGCTCTAAATTCCCTGGGTACATTTCTGCAGCCCCAGGGTATTAAGCACAGGATGTTGACTTTAAGTTATTACCAATAAATTTTGATTGAACACAATATAAACTCAGATCTCTGCAAAAGAGAACACTAATTTTAATTAACTTACAACATATTGATAAAACATGGGTCATATAACTGGATCAAAATTCAGGTAACATTAAGAAATAAACATTTCCATACACACAGACAATAATGTGGTAATTACCAGAGGAAAAGGGGGTGAGGAGAAAGAGAAGAGGGATATGGGGGAATAAATGGTGATGGAAGGAGACTTGACTTAGGGTGGTAAACACACAATATAATACACAGATGAAGTATTATAGAATTGTACACCTGATGCCTATATAATTTTATTAACCAAAGTCACCCCAATAAATTCAATTAAAAAAAGAAATAAACATTTCTAAAGTATCATGGACAAACTCAGTAGGGTACATATACTGAATACAGAGGCTAGTTTATAAGTCACATTTTAGGGCAGCTCAAATGAACAGTGTGCACCTGTGGGTTGTATGGTTGGAAAGACCATCTTTGGCTAATGAATGCTGATAAATTACTAGGTCCTCGTGACCAGAACCCATGAGTGTATCAAGAACTGCTTTATACTACAGCTAAGTCTTTAGGTTTCCTGTACGTAGTAAAATATTAATATTGTACTGAGTTTCAGTACTAAAACTAGAAAGCTTCCTCTTCTGCAACTTCTCAAATATGCCTACATATTAACATTTTAATGACTAAATTGTAGTACCAGTTGTCATGGATGCTTGAACAATAAACAGGTAACCTAAATTAAAAATATTTTTGTCCATGAATGGGATTCAATAACAGTACTTTAAATTTTTATTGGAAAAAAAACTGTGACTTGAGTTTCTATTTATCTAAATTGGTAAATCCTTGATCAAAAATGTTCCTCTGCCCCGCACTTACTTAAATAACTAACCAAAGACCTTTTGTACTAATCTTGTATGGAAGCACAGAGCTGGATAACATTACACAAATCCATTTGAAAACCACTTAGTTCCGAGTTATCTTTTATTCTAAACTATATCAGACATACACATATCCATATGGTTCTAAAAATGTGTATAACAAAGCTAACAAACCTAAGTTTAAAATGAGTTTATACACTTGATATAGTGCATATGGATTTAAATAAAAATGAAAGATGCAAGAAAATAAAGCTTACTTAGGATCAAAAAATCCTAAGTAATCTGCTCACACTGAGCTTTTTAAATGTGTTAACTAACTATACACCCACTCTGTGCTTAGGAAATTTTATATATCTAATTGACTAAAATTAGTATGATACTTTCATTTTACTTTAAAAGCATTAAATAGAATATTAATTTAATTTAATCCCCACTACAGTATTAAAAGTTTGCATTAAGCATTTTAGAAAAGAGCTTACATAAACCAAGGGACAATCATTATTTGTATATAAGAAGAATATAGCATATAAGTAAATATAGATGCTGATCAAATAATGTTACTGAGACAGTTATAGAGATGATATGCATTATTGATATAATTGTCTAAAAATACCATCCTTTTATTTATAGTCAAACGTAATTGATTTCTACTCTTACGTGTATAAAATCATGCCAGTAACCAAGATTATCTTGTTCTTTCTAAATTTCCTTTATGTATTTAGCAACATTACACGTCTGGGAAACAGTATGGAAGAGAAAGCACACGAGGTACTTCAGTTAGATGCATTTCTTGGCCTTTAAGATGATAAACAATATGGACTCTAGAGTTTAACAAACCAAGGCTTGAAACCAAGTAGATTTAATAGCTCTGAAATCTTGGGCAAGTTCCTTAACCTCTTTGTATCTTACTTTTCTCATCTGTAAATGTAAATACCAGCTCCACAGGACTGCACTGAGAATTCATATAAAGCATTTGGCACAGTGCCTAGCATGTAGTAAACATACTCAATAAAAGTTAGCTACCATTACTAAAGCATTGAAGGAGATTACAAATTACAAATCCTAATTTAAGTATCTATGGGGTGTGGGGAGGAGTTAGATCTTTCTGTACGTAAATGCCTGGGAATGACCAAATGAAACAATAAAAATCCTACCAACTATTATAATCCATCTGTGTAGATTTCTACAGTATTTCTACTTAAAATTAAAATGGTTTGCAGTACTCCGCTTATATATTAAGAACTGACACTATCTGCACAAAAGCTCTAGAGAGGTTTATCCAGGAGAGGCAGATTGACTTAAACTTGGAAATCCACTGTTCTGGTTAAAAACAAAGGCTTTCCTAATGCTGGATCTGGCCACGGGAATCAGGTGAGAACACAGGAAAAACTAAATTCATTAATAAAATGGTTTAGGTTAGCTCTGGAGGAGGTCTCAGGGGTTGGAGGGATTGAGCAGAAGAGAGAAAATGCACGGACATGACAACGGTCTGGAGATTGCCAGGGGAGAGGCGTGGGTGGAGATGGAAGAGGATATGGAGGGCATAAATGGTAATAGAAAAAATACAATAAAAATGATTAACATAATAAATTACCTTTTGATCTGCTAGGCACATGTCTTCATTAGGTTTCTTTAGTTCCTTTGCCATTTCTAATTCTAATCTCCGTTGCTCTAGTTTACGTTCTTTATTCAATCTTTTCTCATCACGTTTTTCTTGCTTCAACCGTTCTTTTTCCTTAAAAAGAAAACCACGTCAACATATTCTCTTTAATACATCATTGCATATGTTTGAAAAGCTCCAGTTAAAATTTAAAAAGTTATCAAACTGTTACTATTTCCATCAATAGAATCCTCTCAGGAGATTTAAGAATAGACTTGGAATTACACGGAAACAATAACATTGGTTTTCTCTTTATTCGCCCTCTGAATTTCAAAATAATCTTATGACTGTATAAATATAGAATATAAATATTAGATTCAACACAGATTATTCCATTATGCAAAATTTATTCAATCCTTTCCTAGGTTATAATATAAGAATAAAATACCAGTTAATAAACACAGATATATAAAATGTACATGGGCAACTAAAAATTTTTAACATAAAGTTAACGAGTATTAACACAAATTTTTGTGTCACTCCAGGAAGCAAGGGAGGATTTACAGCAGGAAAGTGGAAGCAACATGATTGAATATACAAAAGCAGTTCTTTCAAAGTGATTAACTAGTCTGAAGACAGTACCTATAATGAAATAAAAATGTTATTTACCACTATAAACAATACACTAAGACAATGGAATATGGATTCTGAAGGCAATTGCAAAAGTTTTGAAAAAATATATTGGGTAATGGCAACAATATGAAAAAAACTGTCTTTTCACCCTGTTGTAGGGATGACATTCAGTGGGAAAAAGTCAAGATAGTTAATACAATAATACCAATGTCAGTACTTTATTGTCATACCTCAAATGCAATTCTTAGTTAAAGAGAAATAACAGTAGAATCATCAGGCAATTCTAACTGACCTCACACATCTGACATATTAATTATGGCTATATTTTCATAAGGTCGATAATGTCTCTTCCTAATTAAAAATCTTTCAATTTTCCTTATTTTTATCAAAATAAAGTATAACTTCTTATTCTGGAATTCAGTGCTCCCTACTTTTCCAAATCACCACCTATTTTTATCTTTTGTGGATTTGCATTTCCTGTTCCTGAGGAGCACCTCTTGTTCCCTCACCTCCTTATACAGTGCATGCCAATCACAAGGGCCATTACTCCTATCTTGCATATCTAAATCTTAATTAAACATTACTACCTTATCCCATTGCCACTCTTTTAAAATTCTCATAATTCTTCCCTATAATTTTAACATTTTAATTTTTAATATTTAAACATTTTTAACATTTTTACTGTTTACTGTACTATATTAGCATTTTCTGTCCATATCTTAACTATCTCCATTTCAATGACCACTGGTAAGGCCACACACTGACTGCTGGGGGTTGGGTCATGCCAAGGGGAACACAGAGAGGAGTGGAGAAGAATGTTCCAGGCAGAGAGGTGAGAAAGCACAGTGTATCTGAGAAATTACTAGTAGTTTCAAGACTATAGCATAGGTTGAGGATTGAGCAGTTGTTGAATATTATGATAGAGCGCCAGAGGCCAGGTAAGGAGAGCCTTTTTATACAATACGCTCAAGTTAAATTATTCACTTTAATGCTGCCTCTAAATTTTTGGGTTACTCATTCGCACAGACATTTGGGAGGGAAATGATAAGAAAGCTATATTATGAGATTATTGACACCAAAGAGGTTCTACCATTAATCTTAACAATTATAAACTAAAAGCAGTTTTCAAGGGTCTAATGACATTAAAATACACACATGTGACATTTCCACATTGCATATATATACAGATTTTCACATCAAATTATCATTGGTAGAATAAAACAATTTTTTTTTCCAGAATTAGATTTTCAACTTTCAAACACATGAAATGTTGCTCTAAGAACTTTTTCAAAGAAGACAACTTTTTGGCCACTCACGAGAATAATGAATTAAAATCATCAATAGAAACAGCATATTAAAATGCCTTACAGATTTCAAAGTAGTTGGTGTAAATTTTTCTACTATATAGGACTAACCTAAAATTCTTAATTATGTTTTAATAGTAATTATAGTAATATAATTGAGAATACTCTACTATTCACTAAAAACTGCTGAAAATGGCTACCATTTCTTTTCAAAAATAGAGAAAATCCGTGTGACACTAAAGCTCTGTTCCCTGTGCTAATTTCACATTGTTGGCAATATGGGAGTACATACGAACTTCAAGAATATGTAGATGAGGAAGGAGCTAGAATGCATTTAATGCCATGAGACAAATATGCTTTATATCCTTGTATCCTTTTTATTTAGTGATATACAGCATTTTTCCCAATTTAAAAAGCATGGCTAGCCCTGGCCAGGTGGCTCAATTGATTGGAGCGTCATTCCATACACCAAAAAAGTTTTAGGTTCAATTTCCAATCAGGGAACATACCTAGGTTGTGGGTTTGATCCCAGTCGGGTCATCTATGGGGAGGCAACCTACCAATGTTTCTCTTTCTCTTCGATGATTCTTTCTCTCTCTCTCTCTCTTTCTCTCTCTCTCTCTCTCCCCCGCCCTCTCTCTCTGCTTTTCTTTCTAAAGTCAATAAACATAACCTCTGGTGAAGATTAAAAAAAAGAAAGAATGGCTAGAATATGAAGTAGAATGTAAAGTGACGTCAGCTTTTAGGATAAAACGGAGATTTTCAAGAAATCATAGAAATTTGTAGGACATTTATTACTTAAAGACAATCATCCATTCTTGTCTACTATGAGAGATATTTCAAAAGAAACAGTCTCGAAATTTAGTGAATTTTAATAAACCTTACAGAACTAATATAAATCCTGTGATTCTGCTACAAGGTGACCCTCAAAAAGAACCAGAGTTTCTAAAGTTCACTCAACGATCAACTAATATTTCAAAGGGCATATAAAGGCAGTTACAATCTGGCCCCACACAGTTTGGTCTCCCATCTCATGATTCTCAATGCATTTCCTGCACTTTAGTCACACACACTGGACAATACATCCATGTTGAGTAGACAGTGTAATCAGTTTGATGCATTGTTTGGATGATGATGATGATGGTGGTGGTGGTGGTGATGATGACAATGATGACAATGATTAAGAAAAAGAAGGGGGAGAGGAAGAGGAGGAGGGAGAAGGGCAAATACGGGAGGAGAAGGAGGAGTCAAAGAAGCAGAGAGGCAGAGAAGTAGAAGCAACAAAGCCAAGATGGCTATAAACACAACGTTAAAACTGACCACCCTTTCTTTCCACCTTCCTCCTCCCCTCCCACACAGGTCCTGTCACTTACAATACTGTATTTTTATATATATCATCCCCTCTGCCTGGAATCCATAGCTTCTGTTCCTTTCCACAGAAATAAAGTCTGGTTTGTTTGTTTGTTTTTGTTCTTCCAACAACTACTTCAGAAGTTTTAATATTTCTCTTTTTTGAGCTTCCACATAATACTATAGCATTTATTGTACTGTGTAACAATTATTTGTTTAAAGTTGACCACTCCACTTTAGTGTGGGCTTCTAGCTGTCAGAGGAACAACTTTATTCAGCTGTTTTTCACAAATCTATTCAATTCCCAGCAGTACAATTTGTCAGACACCTCAAGAAAGTTTTTACTGATTTGATTTTTAACTGACTCTCAAGCTTGTATCAGTTCAAAGTTCCTCTCAAATTGGTCTAACAACTGTTTATATTTCCTGCTATAATACTTATCATATGTCTCTAATGGACATATTTTGTGTACCTTACCACAAAAATTATGTAAGCATTTATTAATTTGCTTAAGTATTAATTCTACAAACACTACATCAATAAAGATAGATTAACATTTCTACAAGTCAACATGAATATTCGAGTCAAATTTTTTCCTAGCTTTTAAATTTCATTCTGTGTACAAACATAATTCATGTCTTCTATTTTCAGTTATAAATAAACTTTGTATCAAAAAGTAGAGTTCTATACACTTAATAATATCAAGTGATAAAATTTAGGAATTTAGAAATATCTAATGTACATTATGCACATAACTGCATTATATATTAATCATTCTAATTGTAAAAATTGTGATTCTATATGCTTATAAATAGACCTCCCCCATATCAAAATAAAAGACATATTACCTGATAATATTTCCAGAAACTAAAGTTTAAAGTAGCAGTGCTACTTGAGGACAAATGTGAAGAGGCTGAAATTTGTGGAGCACTCTCTCATCTAGACTTGAAAGTGCCATATATTAAGCCACCATTAACCTAAGCCCTTTCTTTTTTTAGATTTTAAGTAATTTTTACTTTTCAATTATAGTTGACACACATCCTTATATTAGTTTTAGGTAATTGGGTATATTGGTTTTAGGTAACACCCCAGTAATTAGTCATTGCATAACTTACTAAGTGATCATCTCAATAAATCTTGTTTCCATCTGACACCATACATAGTTATTGGAATATCACTGACCATATTATCTATGCTGTACTTCTCATCCCCATAATTGTTCTGAACCAACAAATTTGTACTTCTTAATCCCTTCATCTTTTTCACCCACTCCCCCAACCTCCTCCCATCTGGCAACTGTCAATTTGTTCTCTGTATCTATGAGTCTGATTCTGTTCTGCTTGTTCGTTTGTTTTTTTAGATTCAATGTTGATAGATATGTATTTATTGCATTTTATTGTTTAAATTCCTGTTTTTTTTCTTCTTTTTTCTTAAAGAAGTCCCTTTAGCTTTTCATATAATACTGGTTTGGTGGTGATGAACTCTTTTAGTTTTTTCTTGTTTGGGAAGTTCCTTATCTGTCCAATTCTAAATGATAGCTTTGCTGGGTAGAGTACTCTTGGTTATAGATCCTTGCTTTTCAGCACTTTGGATACTTCTTGACAATCCCTTCAGGCCTGCAAAGTTTCTGTTGAGAAATCAGCTGAGAGTCTTTGGGGAGCTCTCTTGCTGCCTTTAAGATTCTTTGTCTCTAACCTTTTGCATTTTAATTTTGATGTGTCTTGGTGTGGGCCACTTTGATTCATCTTGTTTGAGATTCTCTGTGCTTCCTGGACTTGTATGTCTATTTCCTTCACCGAGTCAGGAAAGTTTTCTGTCATTAGTTTTCCAAATAGGTTTTCAATCTCTTGTTCTCCTCCTTCCTGCATCAATGTTGGTATGCTTGAAGTCCCAGAGGTTCCTTACGCTACCCTCATTTTAAAAAAATTCTTTATTCTTTTTGCTGTTTTGATTGGGTGTTTTCTGCTTCCTTACATTTCAAATTACTGTTTTGATTCTCAGTTTCATCTACTGTACTGTTCATTCCATGTAAATTATTCTTCATTTCAGTTTTGTGTATCCTTTACTTCTGACTGGTCCATTTTTATGCTGTTGAGGTTCTAAGTTCACTGAGCATCTTAATAACCAGTGTTTTGACCTCTGCATGTAATAGATTGTCTGTCTCCATTTTGTTTAGTTCCTTTTCTGGAGTTTTGTTCTGTTCTTTCATTTGGGCCATTTTCTTTGTCTTCTCATTTTTGCAGCCTACCTGTGTTTGTTCCAATATATTAGGTAGAACTGTTGCATCTCCCAGGCTTGGCAGTGTGGCCTAATGTAGTATGTGTTCCATAGGGTCCCGTGATACAGCCTCCACCATCACTCAAGTTGGGCACTCAAGGTTCACCCCTTGCGTGGGCTGTGTACACCCTCCTGTTGCAGTTGAGCCTTGATTGCTGTTGTCATGTTAGTGGCGGGGGGATTTGCTCCAAGGTTGATTGGCTATGAGGACTGGCTGCATCCACTGACCACTGTGGAGGTTTATCTGTGTAGGGGCCCACCCTTGGAATAGGACTCACTTGCTGGGGCTCTGGTGCCCACTGAACCTGAACCTTGAGTATGTCCATTGTGGAGGTTTGGTGGTGCTTTGGTCATGGCCTGAAGCTGTCCACCGAGTGAACTGGCTTTGTGGCCTCCCTGGAAGCATAGGCCAAAGTCAGCAACTGCCTGTGGCCTCTTGGCATGAGCTACAAAGCAATCTGCAGACGGGTGCTACTTTTACCGGGCTTGGAGGTTCCCCAAATGAAGCTAAGCTGTGAACCTAGGCTGGCTCGTACTAGCGCCGAGCCTGGGGCCACTTAGTGAGAGGTACAAGGCATGCTGAGGTCAAATGTTGCTTGCTTGAGAGATTTTAGGAAAATCTGAAGCATGGGTCAAGACTGACCATTCATATGGAAAAGCCACTACAAATAACTTGGTTGGGCCAAAAGTTGGTGGGGCAGGGACTTAGGGACTCACCAGGATGGGGCCAACAGCATGAGCTAGGTTGATGGAATCTCTGACATGGAGCCTGCCTACAGGCTCTGTTGGGGGAGGGTTAAGCAAAGGAACAATGGTCTCTGTCGGCACTGTTTTCTGGGAGAAAGCTTCCCCCTCTCAGCTCTTGCCCTGATGCTGGATAATTCTCTTTCTCCCTGTATGCCTCTGGTGCCTCTCAAGGTGCTTCCACAAGACTGGAGCTCAGAGGGAGTGAGTCCGAGTAAGTCTGTGCCTGGGACATTTAAGTTAAGAAGAACTATTTGGGACTCCAGAATCTCTGTCTCCCTCAGCCTCAATCTCCACTGATTTTTATAGCCAGAAGTTATTGAGGCTTCTGGCACTGGAACCCTGGGCTTGGGTCCAGATGTAGGGCTGAGACTCCTTGCTCCTCAGAGAGGGAGCTCTGCAGCCAAGCTATATGCCTCCCAGTATTTATCCGCCACACATGTGGTATGGGACCAGCCCGTTCCTTGTCTCTGCCCTCCTACTACTCTCAATGTGGTTTCTTTAATTCTCAGTTGTAGGACTTCTATTCAGTCAGGTTTCAGGTGGTTCTCAGCAATGGTTGTTCTATAGATTCGTTTTAATTTTGATGTGGTCATGGTAGGAGGCAAGCACCACATTTACCTATGTTGTCATCTTGACTAGAAGTGTTCACAAGCCTTTTCTTGACAATTAAGTTACCATGCTTGATCTTACACCTAATTTCTATAATATTATATACATATAATATTTGTTTACATGTCAAATATTAGGATTTCACAATGGAACCTTCTGATTTTTGCAAGGTCAGTTCACAAAAGATCTGTGATCTATCAGAGATAAGACTTATTAAACCTAACATAATATAAAAGTAATGTTAAAACATATTTTATATTACTAATATTTGTTAAATTTGGGGCCAATAATCTAAGACTGCCTACAAATGACTGTAAAATATAGCTCAACTATATTTTAGATTGATTATAAATAATTACAAGCAAATTAGCGTGCCTCTTATCAATTGTCTTTTGGCCTTCATTCCCCTACACATCCCCCCCAACACACACACACACACACACACACACACACACACACACACACACAATATTTTTAGATGCAGGAATTCTTGTAATAAATGTTAATTCTTGGAATATAAGTCCTTGATATTAAAAATATTTTCATTACCTTAATTATAGTAATGTAATTTTCTGTAACAAAATATTACTAATGTCTTAGTTAAGAAATCATTTAAATTTCATTTCAAAGTTGAAAACCTTTTGATAGCAAATATATTAATTGAGAATATCATAGACAGCTCTAAATACATAGGGTAAAAATTTAAAATCACTTTTTTATGTACATAAAAATATTATTTTGGACTCTAAAAGCATAAATGAAATATTTCTAGAAGTCTACAGAGTAATAACAAATGCATGAAATAAATTTATTCTATTTTGGAATTACAGAAGTTTAAAACCAAAACAATGAATGTGGTAGAATGACCTGTTATTATAAAGTTTTATGACTTATCAGATTGCAAAACAGGCCATTTTTAAGAGACCATGTTACAAAGATGCCTATGTTTTTTGCATTTTATGATTCTACTGGGTCTCTTAGGTGTTTGTTCTGAGCATAATTAGGAGAATACATCTCTTTTGACAGCAACTTGTACTTAAAATTTCAAAAACATAAACATAATTTAAGAGACACAGGTTTACCTCTGGGTGCAAGAGAATAAAGGTGTAAATAAGAGTAATAATAAAAGCCATTTATAGGAGACAAATATAAAGAATAAAAATGATACTGTTTTATGGTCACACATTGAATATGAGTAAATCAGGGCAATTTTTTAAAGGGGCCTATTTTTACATTTAAAATATTATGAATATTATGAAAATTAAGTTTAAACAAATGAAAAAATTATGAATCATAGGACTGAAGAAATATATGTGTGTGTGTGTGTGTATATATATATATATATATACATATTTAATACTTACACAAGGATGTGCTTGTTTTTGTTTTATTTTTTTATCCTGACCTGATAACATTTTATTTCATTGCTTTTTAAAGAGAGCAAGAAAGGAAGGGAAGGAGGAAGGAAGAGAGGGAGAAATACTGATAAGAAACAAGAAATATTGATTGGCTGCCTTCTTGTATGTGCCTCGAGCTGGGATGGAAACAACAACCTGGGTATGTATCCTGACCAGGAATCACACCAGAGACCTCCCAGTCTACTGGATGACACTCCAAACAACTGGGCCACACTGGCCAGTGCATATGTTTATTGATTTTGAGAGATAGAGAGAGAGAGAGAGAGAGAGAGAGAGAGAGAGAGATAAACATTGATGTGAGAAAGAAAAATCAATGGGTTGGCTCCTTCCTGTACATACCACAACCAAGGATCGAACCTGCAACCTAGGTATATACCCTGACCAGTAATCAAATCCATAACCTCTTGGTGTACGGGATAACACTCCAACCAATTGGGCCACCCAGCCAGGCCAAAACACTTATCGTGTATATTTTAATAAAAATTATTTCATTTATATTATAATTTAAAGATATAAAGTAAGATTTAAAAAGAACAAAACCTACCAGTTATCACATTTTCTTAAAATACACCAAAGTATTACCCTAAAGTATGTACTTACCTCATTTTTAAAAAAGATTTTATTTATTTATTTTTAGAGAATGGGGTAGGGAGGGAGAAAGAGAGGGAGAGAAACATTGGCCTGCAACCCAGGCATGTGCCCTGACTGGGATTCGAGCCTGTAGCCTTTCAGTTTGCAGGTTGGTGTTCAATCCACTGAACCACACCAGCCAGGGCTGTACTTACTTTAGATTAAATGTCTTTAAATACTGTGTAGAATAGTTACTGTTATACAAATGTCTCCTAAATTAAAATCAAAATTATTAATAATTCTTGAGTAAAATAATTAAAGATTTTAACATACCTAAGTTAAATTGATAACAATTCTTTAAAACTTTACTCTTATATGACATTTGATAGTTCATATAAAAATATGTTCATTTGTTTTCAAATACAATTATACAAGTACAATATCTAAAGTATGTCATAAGTACAGTTATTATGTTTTTAACCAAATAATGGACTGCTTAAATAAAACTGTCTATGTATGCAATTCATCTTTATCTTTTTATTTTTCATTAAATAATGATCAATATAAGATTATAAAATATTCTCAAGACTTGAATCATTGGGGAGGGGGAGGTTATACATTTTTTCTGCTTTCAAATTGTTTATTAGATGAATTCCAAATTGTTGATTAGGTGACTTTTAAAACCTGAACTACTCTCTTCCATTTTATGGTTCTGCTTTCTAATGTGCTGACATACTCATTCTGTGATAGATGCATATTTAACAACCTTTTGTAGTTTACTGATCCTTAGAGAGACATACAAAACACTGTTACGATTGCTATGGTTGTTTATTCAGTTAATATGAGTAAAGTGATTATAAAAGTGTGACTGGTACAGTTTTAAGTTTTCATAAAATAAACAGGAGATTTTGAGCTACTTCGTTACATTGCTTAAACCAAACTAAGTTTGTAGTAATTAGTAATACTAATAATAAGATCAGGTATATTTTATATTATTTGATTATACTTAGAAATAAGTCCATATTATTTATGAGACCAAGTAAGGACTATTCATTCTCACATTATGATATGAAAATATTTATAAAGTATTATGATATATTGACATTAAAATTAATAATAGCACAAGATAATTTACATGTCTAAATGGTCTTACTAGTTATATATAAGTTTATATAAAGAAAAACTATAAAAATTAGATTTCTAAATTAAGGAGCCAATAAAAGGTGGAATTATTTTTAGTAAAAATTATATTGAGTTAATATTAAAAACAGATCAATGTCATGTACACAAAGAAACATAAAAGTGGTGTTTGTGTTACCTTCTTTGATGGATATAGGGAGTTTCTTAGAATAATTTCAGTTGTTATACATCTTTAATTAACAAAGTGAAAGCAACTTATTTTTTTAACATCATAATTCTTTAAACATACCATGTGGACTTTCGTTTATCCTCTGTTTTTCTTTTTTCACAATCTAATAATTAAATGTCTAAATGTATTAAGATTTAGAATCAAAGGTTACACATAGGTCAATTCAGAATTTTATGTTGGTCTTGCTTAAGTATCATATGGCCTTAACTTTAAAGTCTGTTATTTTAATAGTAACAGAAAAAAATTATAGATAGGGCTATTAGGAAGTAATAGGAGGCAGAATATGAAACCAATATATACCCATGATGGACATTAACTAGCTCCATCTTGTGTGTGTTAAGATATAATAACGAAAGGAACAAGTACATATAGGAATGCTTTGCTAATAATATTCACTGAGGTGCAAATTTACATAAATGATTTGGTAAAAGTTTGGATTATCAGTAAAAATATGTCTAGCCCTGACTGGTGTGGCTCAGTGGGTTGAGCCCCGTCCCAGAAACTGAAAGGTCACAGGTTCATGGACAGGGCACATGCCTAGTGTGAGGGCCAGGTCCCCGTATTGGGGTGTGCAAGAGATAACTGATCAGTGTTTCTCTCCCTCTTTCTCCCTACCTTCCCCTCTCTCTATAAATAAAAAAAAATTTTTTTAAAGTACTAATTACTGCTTAACGATTTATACTATAAAGTTTTCTCTGATATGATGAAAAGCATCTTTAATATTTTTTTCTTTTACACGTAGTATTTAATTTAATGCTGTGCACACTAGTAGTTTAAAAATTATTTAAATACTTAGTTGATGACAGATGTATAGGTATCATACATTTAACAGAGGAACACAATTTAAATTGAGTTAAACTTGTAAATTATCAAGTCCAGTTCACAGGTTTATAGTGAGAAGAGTATAACAACCTTTTAAGAACTCAGTTTTATTTATGGGATTCTCTCAAACATTCTGATAAAAGATTATTTATGACACATGCTGTTATATTGTTTTTTTTAAAATAACAATTCTGTGAATGTTAAACTAAAAAAAAAAATCCTAGAGTAAAATTAAAAGATACAATTTTTAAAAATTTAATCTTTATTGCTTTTCATTACCATTTAGTCTCCTTATACTCCCCTACCCCCAGCAATCACCATACTGTAGTCCATGTCCATGAGTCCTTTTCCTTTTTTGCTCAATCCTTCGACCCCCCAACCTCCCCCTGCCACTAGCTGTCATCCTGCTCACCATCTATGAGTCTGTCACCATTTTCCTTACTAGTTCAGTCTGTTCATTAGATTCCACATATGAGTGAAATCATACAGTATTTGTCTTTCTCTGACTGGCTATTTCACTTAGCATAATGTTCTCCAGGTCCACCCATTCTGTCTCAAAGGGTAAAAACTGTCTTTTTTTTCATGGTGCCCAGGAGAAGCCAAGCTGCGAACCAAGGCTAGCTGCTGCTAAGGTCAGGCGTCGGGCTACTAAACAAGAATTACGGAGCATGGGCACACCAAGGCCAGATGCTATTTTTTGAGAGATTTAGGAAAGTCTGAAGCCTGAGCCTAGACAGTCCAATTGTATGGAAAAGCCACTGGAACAGCTTGGGTGAGCCCACAGGTTGCTGGGGCAGGTTCTAGGTGACTCACCAGGGCAGGCGAACAGTGATAGCCAGGTTGGTTGAGATTCAGATATGTAGCCTGCCTACCAGGGCTATGGGTGGGGGTGGGAGTGTCTCCGAAAAGGACCAACAGGCTCTGCCAGCACTTCTGTCTGGAAGGAAGCTGCCCCTCCAGCTCTTGCCAGACAGTTCAGTAACTCCTGTCAGTCTGTGGAGCTTTTTGAGCTGCTACCGCAGCACTGGAACGCAGAAGGAGCATGTCCACAGGTTCTTTAAGAGGAGCACCTGGGACTCCAGGAGCCCTCTATCTTACTCAGCCATAATCTCCACTGGTTTTTACATTCAGAAGTTATGGGGACTTCTCTTCCCAGCACGGGAACCCTGGGCTAGGGGGCCTAGTGTGGGGCTGGGACTCCTTGTTTCTCAGAGAGGACCTCCAAAGCTGAAATATCCCTCCCAGTTTTTAGCCATCATACATAGGTGTAGGACCTGCCTGTTCAATGTCTGCCCCTCCTACCAGTCTCGATGTGGTTCTTCTTCATACCCTTAGTTGTAGAACTTGTGTTCAGCTAGATTTCAGGCAGATGGTTGTTCTGTAGTTTAGTAATTTTGATGTGGTTGTGGGAGGATATGAATACCACATTTACCTACGCCACCATCTTGACCAAAAGCCCCTTATCAATTCTAACTTACTAAATGCTTACATAATTTGATAATCTGGCAATCCTAGGAAGTAGCTATCATCATCTCAATTTTAAAAAAGAAACAGCCTGCCCTGGCCGGGTGACTTAGTTAGTTGGAGCACAGTCCCATGCACCAACAGGTTGGGGGTTTGATCCCTAGTCAGGGTGCATGCCTACGTTGTGGGTTTGATCCCTGGTCAGGGCACATAAGGGAGGCAACCAATCAACGTCTCTTTCTCTCTTCTTTCTTCTTCCCTCTTTCAAATCAATAAAAATATCCTTCAGTAAGGATTAAAAAATAATAAATATAAAATAACATAACATAATGTAACATAAAAATTTTTTTTAAAAAGCCTGCAGAGGTAAAGCAAGTTGGTTCAGATCCAGGATGGGAATCTGAGTCTTTCAAACTATAAAACTCTAGCTATATTAGGCAATTGTTTTAATGCAGAATGTATTCTTTGTAACATATTTTTAAACCTTTAGCTGATTTCTATTATATTCCAAATAAGCTCATTTTGACTTATTTCAATAATTTTCTGTTAAAATTCTATTTTAAGGAAAGCACTTAGGTCTAATTTTGCATGCTAATAATGTGGAAGGCAGAAGTCCATAGCTGGACTGACTAGTGTTTTAATTACAATACACAAAACTTGTCTAGGCATGTTGTCATATTAATTTTGTGAAACTCTGATCACAGTAATAAATAGCTCTTTTTATCTGAATGCCATTCTGCACATTAAAAAAAAATAATAAAAATCTCAGTCCAAAAAATTAACACATACACTGAATTCCTCCTTGTATTCTTTTATGTTCTCATACTTAGTTATTATCTCTAACCTTTGGTTTGTTTATGAAAGCCTGTAAATCGTGACAAACCCATACTCTGAAAATTTCATATTCAGAAGAGCCAATGCTTTAGGAAGAACTATTAATTTGTGACATGGTAATATTTTTCTAGAAACATATACTTACTTCTGCTTTCTTACGAGCTTCCATAGCTTTCATAAGCATCATATGTTGTCGCCTTCTCTCTCGTTCCTATTAGGCCAGATAAAATTAGGAAAATGACTCAGCTATTATTAATTTTCATAGCTTGATTTTCAAATAAAAAAACAAAACAGAACAAAAGAACTCAGTATAGCATGTTTAGCATTTATAGACAAGTCACAGTAAATACTAAATATATGACAAGAATGGCCAGTCTGTGCATGTTTTAGTTCAGGTTTAGAAAGCAAATACAAGAACAATCAAAAGCAAAAAGATAAAGCAATGAACATGGAGACAGTGTAAACAGAAGCATACAAGATTTACTCATGGTCAGTTGTGATGCTCCTTCAAAAGCTGGCAGAACAAAAAGCATAATGGTTGGCTGGAACAGGTCAGTTACCTTACATCTGCTATTAGAAAAACCACAAATATGTACTATAGCCAATTAAACTGAAAGTTGTGTTGTTTGTAAATTTTTAGGTCAGGCAGAAATTGATTTATAATCACTTTAACCTCATCATTTTAGAATCATTTTTATTTCAAGTACACTATCATTTTGTAAATCCAATATGCCATTGACAAATCAAAGTTTTTTTAAAGTTTTTATATCAATTTAAGCTAGTTGTGGTTAATATACCAACACCAATGAAATGGGAAATTCCTATTTACTGATGTCTGCCACTTGATGCTCTATTTAAAGCCACAAAAGCTGCACCATGGGCTAGTAAATGGAATCTGAAAGGCACAGAATAAAAATAAGGTAAGCACCAGCTTATTTTGATCATCTCATTTTCTTAAATATAAAAAAAAATCAGTTATAAGATTTAATCAATTTTTTTGTCTAAATATATGTGGTCCCCCTAAAGGGATATTTCTAAAATTAATTCTAAAATTTGTCTGTTAAACCAGAGTATATTTCATATTCTCTCATCAACCTAACTCAAAATTCCCATCATATTCAATGGCAGTTTTGTGTCTAGAATGATGGGAGAATATGGATCATAATTGAAACAAATTGTATAGTGATCTAACTTTCACTGTGACATCAGTAATGTAAATTTTTAGACAACAGCCTTATATAAGGCTTGCACAATTCAATTAAAAGTCTCGGAAATGTACCATACTTCTTTGTAGACAGACAAGCAGATGTATGCAATGCACTGTGCTGTAAAGCCATGCAGCAGTATGTAATATGACAGCAGCCAGTGCTACACTTTATGCATTGCTATGACAACCATATATCACAACCAAATCACAATGCGGTGTTAGATGTACAAAAATAAACATACCCATACCATATCTAGTCTATGCCTCTCCAACTCCTGGTAGAAAGAGTTGGCACAACATTATGAAACAGAAATCACAGTCACGAAACCAATTTTTAACCCCCCAAAAGACACCAATACCAAAGCAAGGCAATAAACTGTAAGATGAAGGAAAACTTAAGCAGGAATTATACTGGAACTATTTAAGAAATTATGTTGAAGATTTTGTCCAAAATTGATTTAAGAAAAATTATACATTGTACATTACAGCAACTATATAACTATATGTATACAGACCTGATGCTTCAGAAGAACAGCTTGTTGTCTTCTCATTTCTTTTTCCTTAAAGATAAGAAACTTTTAAAATATGGTTGAGGGAAGATTTAGAACATGTTACAAGTATTAAAAATTCCTTTTCTGAGATTCTGCAGTCTTCCATTTGGTTGAAACACAAAAAATTACAAATATTCATTCATTTTTTAATTATAAAATGGCAATTTCACGTGGTTCCACCTAATACATAAACTGTATGACAGTAGCAAGGATCTTCATTCAGTAGCCATTTAAACTTAAAATTCAGTGACCTAACAGCACACCTCAATGACACATTCACTGAACTGACTGGCTGATTAGAACTCTCCAAACTCTCAATATAAATTCCAAAATATACTCTATAATTAACAGCAGCTATATCATTTCTATAGGCTGTATATTAATGAGTGTGACAAGAGACAATAGGATCAGTTTGAGCTTTTCATGCCCAGCTAAGATTCAGGGCACCATCCCAAGGGGATGGGACTTAATATAAACAATTCTATGAATGTCACCAATTTAAATGTTTTTATAAAGATAAGATATGGATAAATTTAATATTAAGGACAGCCATGAAAGGGGGTAGAAATCCAAAGAAAAAAGTTGGAGAGTCTGTGTGGGAAAGGCAACAAGCAGTACCCTGGCTTTGTAAGATATACTGTAGTGGCCGTTGCCAGAGCCGTATGATCACTCAGCTACTCTGTCTCAGTGATCTGTTATCCACCCACCCCCCCTAAAAAAAGTGGAAAGCAAGGAGTGGAATGTGTATGGTACAGGTGTCAAAGTCTCTAACACTTCATGCCAGAAAATCGAAAGACCCCCAAACAACATTTGAAGTTACAATAATTAATAAATCACTAATTTTATTATTGCAAACAACAAAAGGTTTCTGTTTCTGTAGCCTTTTCACTTTTTAATAGTTAAAAAGACATTAACAAAAGGAGGGTTATAATCTAAGGAGAGAATGAGATTTTGGACACAATTTGAAACATAAACATAAATGACACAAAATAGCTTTGGGGAGATCGTTCTTATCTAGCAAAAGTATATACAGGTATTATGCAACAGTTTGCATATCCAATTTGATTCTGCTACTTAAGGAGCTCAAAGCATCACACAAAACCTGTATGATGAAATAAAAATATATAAACATACACTATACACACAATAAAAGCACACATTATACACATGTATCTGTGCTAAACATTTTTTAGTCATTTTGAGAACTATTTCTCTTTTTTTGGTATAACTAATACTGGTATAACAGCATATAGTTTTTAGTTTTGAAAAACAAAAACTCTGATTCTCATCTAAACTAACCTTTATTCGTTTCTCAGCCTCCAATAATTTGGCATTTGCCGCTTCTTCCTTCTTTTTCTTTTTCGCCTATGCATGCAAAACAGGTCTCAAAGTCATGCAACAGCAACACAACGTCAAAATAACCTCAGACTTGAAAATGGAGCTACATGCCTCACAGGGCACAAAACAATATGTAACATATATGTAGACAATAACAGATTTCCCACAGTTAACATATTTACAGTACTAATTTCATTTCTAATATATACACATTAAGCTATACAAAAAAATCTTAAATTCGGAAGAGTATATCAGCTTTTCTTATCTTTTTCAACTCTGTTAAAAATCTGAAATGAATGTGTGTTACATTGCTTTAAAATTTAATCACAAAAAATGATTCCATCACTTATTTTTCTTATTTTTAAAAGTAAAACATGATCACAATAAAAATTTAGAAAACAGGACAGATTTTAACTGATAAAGGTTACTTAAAGAATTAATCTGTCATTTAAAAATTTGTATATATCCATTTTATTTGAGATTTCTTTTTTAATACTTGAAATCTGAGATAAAGAAAGCCATTACTCAGTAACATTTAAATGAAACATAGTAAATCTGATTTTCCCTAGCTGTATATTGTGGTTAAATTCAAGGGTTTAAAAAAAAAAACGGAAACATAATCTTTCATGAAGCACATTTTGAGTATTAAGATCATGCTATCAAATTTGAGCTTCAAAATCTTAAATCATTAACTATCTAGTAGTTATTCTCAATATATTTTAAGATAGAAATACTTTCTATTGGAGGGGTTTAAATTAATTTGAAATACGGAAAAGAAATATGTATATATTTCTAGAAGGAAAACGCGTGTAACATGGAAAACTATCTGGAGACCTCAGGGAATAAATTGTTCTATACAGCAACAGTTTCCTGAATAGGTGAGAGGTTATAATTAATAACTTTATATATTAAAAGCTTATTTTCACTATTTTGGATGGAAATAATTTTGAGACATATGCTTGCTTAGTTAGACACAGTACACTAAAAATTTGGATTTTTCTGCTGACTTGGGGCAATTATTCTAAACATCAGTTATCACATGCACAGTTTGGTAGAGTAATGCCTTTCAACTATTAAGTTGTCGAAAACTGCTTGCTCTTCAACTAGAAGGTTACAGGCTGTTGCTAGGCTTTTAAACTCCTAGGTATGCTGGCTGGAGATTTTCTGTATTTTCCCTTGCTGCCTGTCTTTCAGCTATGACTTTTATTGATGCCAAATATATCCTCTTGCCCTATCACCTTGTGGGGAAGAGGGATATATTAGAAGCCAGAACACCAAGCTGGTTAAATATTTAAAATTTAACTTTGCAATGTTCCATTTCTGAATTAAAAGAAAACATCTGACCATAAGTCCTGATGACTTTTCTAAAAGTAAAGAACATGCGTTTTAGCAAATGATCTTTATGACAACCATATTGGCTTTCCAGAGGTTTTCCTTTTTCTTTTTCCTCTTTTGTTTTACTTCCTTGATTTTCATTGCTAGGCTAAAATGAGCTTGCTAACTAAGGTTCAGATTAAGTCTTACTATATATATTATGTTTAAAGAGAATTTCTGATGGACATATTAATTTATATGAGTAAGAGAGCATGTATGTAAAATATTTATTTTTGCAGACTTTAAACTATATGACTATATTACTTTATATCAAAATTTAAGAATACTACCTCTAGAATTTGCTGGGCTCGAAGTTCTTTTTCCATTCTGATTTGCTGTATTCTCTTAATTTTTTCCTGTAGGAAAAATTATGATAATTAATGATTAGAAAGTAAACTAAATATGTAGATGAAAAGTAGTTCAAGTGGAATCAAATAATTTAATATATAAGTAAGAATTACCAAAGGTTACTATGGTGGGTATAATATTTAATTATTTAGTTTAACATTATATATATGTTCACGTCAAATTAATGTGATTCTATAATATTTCTCAAAATAACTTATAAAATACAAGTGCTAAATAAGTATACAGAAACCATGTAAACCAAACTGATTTGAGTCATTTAACCTGTAGATCTTCAATAATATTTGCAATTACAAATAATATTTACTTTGAAATAAATATAGGACAGAATGGTAGAAAAATAGTGGATCAGAAATCAGAAAGTCTGAGCTAGTTTTGTGTTACTCTCATTTATTGCATGATCTCAAGCAAATAACATTTCATATGAAATAAGGACGGTTGCTTGCCCTTTCTCACTGTGTGATAATTTAAAATACTTTAAAAAAGGATATGGTGCCACACAATTGTAACAGATTATTAACAACAGTTTCCATAGTACAATTTCTTATTTCACATGGTGAATACCATGATGACATTGCTTTTAATACTACAATAAGCCAAATTCAGAAATAATCTGTAACATTATTTAAAATGGATTAATTACAAGGAAAGATTCATATGAAATAATTGAATAGTTAGATTCACATGGAATAATTGGTAGATAGTCTAAATTTAATATATTAGTTATCAATTTAGAATTTAGTGATCACCGAAATTTTCAGAGCTTTACATTTTGAATAGAAAAAGTTATCGCATATGCTATAAGCACATTCATTGTTAACAATTTCATATTCATAAATCCCTTTGAAGATCCCAAATTGGCACTGATGAGAACAGAGTTTTTAAAAACCCACCCAAATTTTCCTACTTGCAAATTGCATTTGTCCTAAGATTTCCAGAGCCAGCACATTTTATATTGTTATATATGACAATACCTGTTCCAATTTTCAGATGCTAGTTTACCTCTTGAAGCTGTATTTTAATATGCTTTTAAACACTTCTTTTTTGCACAGTGATGTTATGGATTCCTTATAGGGATCTACCACAAGATAATAAGACTTCTGGAATTACTGTTTGATAGTAGAAAACTGATCACATTCTATGATTTTGCTGTTGGGACCCTACCTTAGTTTTGAATATTAATTATAGCTTGCTAATAATAAAAACCGAAGTATATCTTTTGTTTCATTTCCAAGTCATAGGCATTGTTGTACCTGATCCATATTTGAGTTACTTATTTAGATTAGCACTTGAGACCCAAGTAAAGCATACGCTTGATTTAATTTTTCTGCTTTTGTCAATCATTGGGTTATAAAGGTTGTATGTTCTCAGGATGGCAGAAGTCATTCATTGTTCTCTTATGTACAGAGGTATAGAATCTTGGGCTGAGTACAATCAGTCTAGAGCTTTATTTTAACTGTCCAAGTTATTTATATATATGTGCATATACTTGGTATTGCTGTTATTAGCATTAGCAAAGAAAACATTATTTTCATAAATTATTATAATAATTGAGTACCGAACCACTGAACTGGGCACTTTACATAAAATATCTTATTGATCATGAAAAACAACATAAGAGTTGAAATTATCGCCTTTTTACCTAAGAAAAAAATTGAAGTCCCTAGAGAGTAAATATTTTGCCTAAACTCAAATAGTAAGTACAGTGCCATGGTCAGATTCCAGTGCCTTTGTCCTGCTTTATAACATTGTACCTCTTCTGCAAGCTTCCAGAAAACTGCCTTGAGGACTGTCTGGGGATAATTTTGGCCTACTAGGTGGAAAAAATAAACCAGAGGATGAGAAGTACATGCCATTATTTTATTCTAGATCTAATGCTGACCTTAAAATAGGCAATATGTATTTGACTATGTAAGTAAACCTATGTTATACTTTGATTCCCTTTTTTGGCAATAAGGAGTAAGTCAGATTGTATTCTGAAACTAGCCTCAGATAATATCTTGATGAATATCTAAGATCAGTTCATTTTTATTAATGTTTATGGACCTTGGGACCTCAATGCTTTTTTGGTGAGCAGCAAAAACTATGTTTACGTAGATTGTAGACACTTCGAGACTTTAGGCTTATGTAGAAAGCTGAATTTAAAGTGCTGATGGGATCTGATAGGTCTCTAGTCATTAGGAAATAGGATAAGTTATTAAAAAGTATAACAGAAACACTAATATTTAACTTTAAAATGAGATATAAACTTATTTGTACATATATAGTTAATATGTAGTAAATATTTATATTTTAATAAAGGCACTCATTAGACTACATACTTTTAAGTCAAAACATAGTATCTTTAGGAAGAATAGTCAACAAACTAAGGAAGGAATTCAAGTTTACAACCAACTAAATTACAGTAGAAAAATGAACCATACAGTCTGGTGTTTTATATTTGTCTTTAAAAAAGTAAACATTTGCTTTGTGCCAGGCACTATACACTAGTAGGTACTTTACACTCATTATTTCATTTGATCTTCAGATAAGCAGGGGTTTTTTTTGTTTGTTTTTTGGGTTTTTTTAAACAATGGAGGAAATAGAAACTTAGAGGTTAAGTAATTCACCTAAGACGCACATTTCTTGAGCAGCAGAGCCTATATTCAACTCTAGGCTGCCTGATTATTAACTCAAAATTCTAAATCCTAATTCTCTATCAACTTTCTCTAATCATACTTCTTTAGTCAATACTGGAAAGAACCTTAGAGATAATAACCACATCAAATCAAACCCAAGCCTTTTATTTAGCAGCTATTTATGTAACAACACAATTGACTGCATTTCATACTCAGAAAAAACTACTTGCTGGTTTTTATTTATTTATTTTTAGAGAGAAGGAAAGGGAAGGGGAAAGGGAGAGAAACATCAATGTGTGGCTGCCTCTCGCGCACCCCCCACTGGGCACCTGGCCCACAACCCAGGCATGTGCCCTGACTGGTAATCAAATACGCAACCCTTTGGTTCTCAGGCAGACACTCAATCCACTAAGCCACACCAGCCAGGGCTAAAATTTTTTAAAGAATAGTAGTAGTTTCCCCTAATTTCCTTTCTACTTTAATGGTCATGTGACTATTCGGGAGATGGGAGAGCGGTTTACATATTCCTGTCTTGAATGAAGTTGAATATCTTATCCTGAAATGCTTTTCCTATTCACATTTAAAAATTATTTCATCTACCAATGCTTAATTTTGAAAACTACATAAGGGAAGGATAGTATATGTACATAAACAACAGAATGCTACATATGATGAAATAATGATTTCTTTATTTTTGTTGCAGCAGTAATTTATAATTTAACTTTTAACTCAGAGCATTCAGATGAAATGGGGGCAAATTTTATTCTATATAACTTGAATTTAAGTTTTTACTAGTATTTTACATATTTAGAACACCTTTTGTTACTGAAATTTGTAGCACTGAAACATTTAAGCACTATCCTTCATTATTGATGCACTAATTTTAAAAGTTTGATAGTTGTTCAAGATGTCAACTTACATTCAAACTCTATCAGGATATTAAAAGTACTTAAACATTTATATTTGGTAATCTTTGCTTAGACAACTTGGCAGTAAGAGACTTGACTTAAAAATAAGGTGAATTTTAACTAATGGAAAATAAAAACTTTCTAAATAACATATATAACATTAATATGAAATAATTATTTCAGAAACCAAAATGAAACTAATATAAGTATTAGATATAGAGCTCCCTAAAATAACACCTGTGTTTTAAAAATCAGTTCCAATGTGTAAACTTACCTGTTGTTTCATAATCTTTATTTGTTCTTTTTGCTTTCGCTTCTCCTCAGCAGCCATTATTGCTATGATGAAAAACCAAAGCACAGATATCATCAGAAGAGGAATGAAGAAGAGAAGCCGCCTTTTATAATTTCCCTATTACTTACTCTTCGAGTCTATGTCATCACTGAAATCACCCACCTTGTTGCTTTTTAGCTTCTTTGGCAACCCGAGCCTGTTCCTGCTTTTGGAGTTTTCTCAAAAGCTTTATTTGCGCTGCTTGCCTGGCTATTTCTGAAAAACACAAAATTTTCAGAGAACATAATTACCAACTTTACATAATTGCCAATTTAAAAAGAATCTAAAAACTCTGAAACCGATATCATCATGAAGGACATAATTTTGAAGAAAACTGCCTATGGTTAGACACCAAGTAGGAGAATCATGTGGGGGAAAATGCCATGTTCATTCCCCCTAGAAATTACCAATCTATTTCATCAAATATGATCCCATACATGAACTATCCAAAAATGATGCTTCTCTTAATTTTCATCACAGACAGTAATTTAAGCACATTTTTTTTCACATTTCATGTTATCTCCACTTAGTGGGAAAGTAGCTGCTAATGTGCAAAAAACGTGAGTTAGCTGTTGAGTCTTAAAAACAAAATGGCCACGGCCAGTGTGGTTTGGTTGGCTGGAGCATCGTCTCATACACTGAAGGGCTGCGGGTTCAATTTCTGACAAGGGCAAATGCCTAGCTTGAAGATTCAATCCCCAGTTGGGGCACGTACAAGAGGCACCTGATCAATGTCTCTCTTTCTCTCTCTCCCTCTCATCTTCTCTCTCTCTCAAAGAAAAAAAAAGTATGAAAAAGAAAAAGAACCCAAAATAATACAAATATAAAGCCACCCCAAACTTAATACTTCAATCAGCTATATAAACAGTAAAGTTTCTAAATCCAGGGAAATTTTCATTTATGAAGGAAAGGGACTAAATCTCCAAAATAAAAAGTGCAAAAAGTAAGGGATACCTCAGTTCTCATAATTTTTAAGGACATATCTATGACTGGAATAAACTGATATAATTAATGATCCTAATTCCTCATTGCTCCCTCTATCCATGTCTTTTGCAATGTGGCTTTGTAGCTTTTCTCATCAAGACATGGAATATATTTTCTTGTCCCTTGATCCCGGGTTCAGCCATGTGATCTTTGGCCAATAGGATGTTAGCAATTGTGATATAAGAGAAGTTTGAAAAGTGAACTTGTTCTCTTTCTAGTTTTACTCCAGTGCCTTGCCCTTTACCAGGAGGCCATGTTTGGGTTAGGCTGCTGGGGGCTGAGACAAAAGGAGCAAGCTGACTCCCCACACGTGGACAAGAACAGCCAAGATCATCAGTGCTGCCTAACTTACCTCCAGCTGACTCCATCCGCACAAGCAACTAATGCTTAGTACTGTACACCAATGAGGTTTTGTGGCTGGTTGTTTCCCAGTATTAACATGGCAACAGGTAACATTCAAAAAACATGTAATGTCATGCTTTCTCTATTGGCAAAGCTGGTCAGAATACCTCTGTCTATAAAAGTGGTGTATCATGATACTATTCATATCATTTCAGAAAATACCACTTTACATTAGACATTGTTTTAAACTATGCAGATGAAGTTTTAAGAAACATATATTACATTCACCGATAATGAATATGATTGGGTTAACACCTGAATTACTTGAGCTCTATTAGTAATTTACACCATTTATTGAATGTTGTATAAAATTTACATAATCTTGTTTAATCTTCACAGTAACCTTATAAGATAGGCATATCTTATATCTACCTTACAAACGAAATAACTAAGGCTCCAGGAAGTTAAATAGCAGAGCTAAGAGATAAACCCAGGTTTTTCTGACTCCATAGTCATTGTGCTGCTACTTTTAAAAAGCTCTAAGAAAATCTGAACACCTTAAAATTTTAGATAAGAACTTAACTCTCTGTCCTTGCAATAGCTGGGGTGAAGTTGGTTACTATGGCTGATTTTCTATCATCCAGACTTAAAAGAAAGAGAAGGGGAATGTACAGACATCTAATGTTATCGAGTTAACTGTAAGTGTTAATGAAAGATGAAAAGGAAACTGACGTTAAAGAATATCTCCAGTCTAATAATGATCATTATTAGGGGACTATACACATCATCAAAATTTTCTGAGCTACATAAAAAGGATCTTCTGTTCCTAAATACTTAGGGAAATAAAAATCTATAAAATGTCCCACAGAGTCAGCAAACTCTAATAATAATACATGTAAGGGACCTGTCCTCATCTATGAGAGTACCAGGTAAATATTTAAGAATTGAAAGCTTTCACTGAATTAGGTTCTAAGGGCCTAAATATGTCTTAAAATGTAAATGTGTTAAGTGGTTAAAAAATGTGACATAATTATTGATATGATCTTTTGTTCCAAGCTAAATTAATGCTAACAGAAGTTTGGCTTATATATATTTTTAAAAACTATAATACATACAGGTACATATTTGTGTATGAATATATCAGTCAATTTCAAGCCTCACACAACTACAGTAATTTTTATCTTTAAACCCTTAGGACAGAAATATATTAAAAGGTACAACTCAATCTTTTCACTTTAGCAAGGAAGATACAATGATACAATTTTGATTAATTAAAACATTATGTCCCTTAAATTTTGTATTATGAACAACAGAAGATGTGAAGTGAAAAAATGTTAAAAAATTAGGGACACAATGGAAGAGGGAGAATAAGAAACCTACAAAATTCACTCAGGTTCTAAGGAATAAACTGTTCCAATACCTTCTCATAAGAAACCTAGGAAAATTTGCCCTGCCTGGTGTGGCTCAGTGGATTGAGTGCTGGTCTGCAAACTGAAAGGTCGCTGGTTTGATTCCCAGTCAGGGCACATGCCTGGGTTGTGGGCCAGGTTCCCAGCTGGGGGCATGTGAGAGGCAACTGATTGATGTTTCTTTCAACATCGATGCTCCTCTCCCTCTCTTTCTCCCTCCCCTCCCCTCTCTCTAAAAATAAATAATAAAATAAAATAAAATAAAGAAGATTATCTTTAAAAAAAAGTGGAGGAAAAAAAGGGACAACTGTAATAGCATAATCAATAAAATTTATTTAAAAAAAGAAAGAAATGCAAGAAACCTAGAAAACTTCACTCAGCTCTGAGAAATAAACTGCTCCCAGATCTTCTCATTTATTTGGTTTATCATTGCTGAAAATATTATCTGTTATAATTATCTTTTGAAATATTAATTTTAAAATATTTTATATGGTATAAGAAACTACTTGTCTGCTTAGATTTCAAAGATAAAATTTTATTTTCACATAGAATTAGAGATATTTTGAGTATGACACATTTCTGATTCTAAGATCCATTTTTAGACATGTCTAAAATCTGCATATGTCTGATTTTCATATTCAAACCGTGTCAGACTCTTATCTGTAGTCTGAGAAATCTGAGTGGTCTCATGTCACAATGCTTGAATATATGTTCAAAGTTTGCCTTTATGTTACTGTTCTGAACCTCAAATTAAGACCAGTTTTTCAGTCTAGTTGAATCCTAGCAAGATAACACTACAAAACAGAAACCTGTAGAATCCCCTCAGTTTACCTCCCTAAATGGTTAATGTATAAGTAAAAGGTGATAAAATGATTCATGCCTACACTCTTTCCAGGGGGGGAAAAATGCATTATTATATCCCACATACCTGTAAATATTTATAATAATTATCCATTTACTATTTTATATAAATGCTGAGAAAGAACACATACAAACATATATATACAATAAGGTCAAAGGTAATAAAATTTGCAAAATGCAACATAGTAAGGGAGAACTATATAACAGAATACAAATCAATTTGAAAGCTAGGGTAGAAAAATCACTGGGTAAAAGATTATGAATAATTAACTTCTACTAAAATAACTAAATAAAATTTAGTTAATTTTACAAATATAAAGTTGCCATTTTGAACACTAAGTATTAATATTTGTATCAGATAAGAAAAACATGCATGAAAAACCCATGTTTTGGGTATCAGTTAATATCAAGCTTTCTTATTTTATGCAAATAATACACATTCTCTATTATTATACATTCTTCAGAGGAATGAGTGGTTTATTGACAATATTAACTGTAAAAACTCATGTACAGCTATATCTGTGACTTCTGATATTAACTTAAAAAAAAACCCTCACTAGTATCTGTTCAAAGGAGATAACAGTCTTAATAGAAACCACATAAAATAACATAAGTAGTTAATATATTAAGGCAGAGAATAACTTATCGGACATTAGGTTATGTGCTGCGCAGTTAACTTGCATGCCATTGGCAGAAGTATAAAGCTGTACAACTGTTCCAGAGTCAGTATTTGCCAGTTATTTACCAAAACTGAAAATGCACATACCCTTTGATTTAGAGATTCTTTCTCTAGGATTTTATACTAAAGACAGCCATACCTATAGAAGGACCTATAGAAGGATGTGAAGATATATGTAATATATGTATTGCAGCATTGTGATAGCAAAGATCATAAAACAGCTTAAAGAGTCATTAAAGAGTGACTGATCAAATGAAGTATGGTAAAGCAGTATGTGGCATCTCTTACTACTTACTATTCAGGCATTAAAAGCATAAAGTAGATTTACAAGCCTTGATAGAGAAAGACATTCAAGAAAAGTTATACGGGGAAAAAGTGACTGAATAGTATATATACTCTGAGTCCATTTATTTTAGAAATGAGAAAGGATTTTTGTTTAACATGTTACAACATATATACATATTTACATCTCTGTTATATGGATGAATGTGTGGTGTGTGCAAGCACATGCACACAGGAGTATATGCGCACATCTCTGGATAGATTAACAAAAAAACTGTTCATGATTTTACTCATAAGCATCTCTTACTTTAAACTGAGTGAGAATAAGTGTCTTATTTTAAAACACTTTGTTCTATGAACTTTTGTTTTGGATAAATAATAAAGCAGCTACAAAGAAGTCAGTATTATGATGGTGTCTACACAATGAATAAAGATAAATCAGGCTTTTTCTCCAGAAAAACAAAACAAAACAAAAAACAGAAGTAGTAAAATCTTGTTAATCATTTTTGTCAATTTTTATAATTAAAACTTTGTTTTACATTGACACATATGCTTATACATATGCTTATCAATATAAGACACCAACATGTACAGGGTCTGGCAGAAGTAACACCTACGTGAGAGTGGTTGGTACGGTACTAATATGGGTGTAATAATTCATAGTTTTAATTTGAACATTTCACTTAAAATGTCATAGGGTGTGCTTGAGTGTGATATTGTTATGTTACAGAATTCCATGCTTGTGCTTTTGTAATAAAAAAGGGGTGCTATTTGTGCCACACCTTGTATATTGATATACAGTCAGACAACCTTAAGAGGCTTCGCCTTTGTAACTGATACCTCAAGCTCACAGCAGAACTATTTTATTTTGGTCAGCATTCTCTGTGTCAGGCATAACAGGAAAATTTCATGTTGAAAACTTATGTATAATTTTAAATCAAAAATACATTTGAGGTTATTATGAGCACTTTGTGCTTGATATGTGATCATTTTTGTTGATCCTGAAATGAAGACATTTTGACTTAAATCTATTAGTTGGGCATTTTGAAAATATATATAATATATCCAAACCAGAGAGGAACCCAAACTAAAAGACTGGGGTTACTTACCAGTAATTGGAGTTCTCTGACTGAAAATTTACTCCACAGATCCACATATTTTGGAGTTATTCCCTTGTATCACCTCAAGGAATCGGGAGCTGTTAAAAATGAGAATTTCCAGAAGGTTGGCACAACCTTAAGGTGTGTGCCAAGTGCTGGTTGATTCCCTTTCTGTGTGAGCCTTAAAAGCTTATCACCCACCTTTATAATTCTAAACACACAGAATAGGATGTGTTTATGAGTGTGGCTCTTGAAAGGAGCTTACCTAATCAAAGAACTCCAGTTACCAGTGGGACTCCTTATTTTCTCATTTTTATTTTAACACAAATATCTACATTTTAGAAATTGAGAGCAGTGTCAATCATTCACAAGTCAAGTCAAAAGCATAAAAAACATACTTTTTAGTGTGACTACTGCCATGCCAAATACATTACATTTTTTACCTTGAGCTTGCAGTTTTCTCAGCAATTTGGCGTCTGTGTTTTCCAGAAATTCAGCACTGCCAACATTTGGAGGTCGACCCTTCCGGCGTCTCGCCCTGGATCCCTCTCGTGCTCGCTGTCTGTCGGGATTTGGCGGTCGCCCTCTACGGCCTTCCATTGCTCTGATGCGAGGGATGACATCCTCTTCTTTCAAAAGACACCACTGCATTCCCTTTTAATCAACATTTTAGAGAAATAATGTTACAAAATAAACAGTGATCAATCTGTCAGAAAATTCTAAGTAAATTTACAGACATTTTGGAATTTATAAAGGAGGTGCAAACCTTTAGAATTGCATTTTTTAATTAAATTTACATTTATATTTGTTTATGGCTTTGCCTGTCATTGGTATTCTTACTTTAATGATTTCAACTTTAAATAACAATAATTATATTTATATATAAAAACACGTAAATAGAGATATATACCTTAATCACCATTTCTGAACTATAACAACCATAACATTGGCAGATAATTGAAAATACTAGTTGTGTGATAACACCTATGTTCTTCTCATGGGTTATCAGTACAGACAAACATTAGCTTATTTAAACAATACATGAAAGTTTCTCTTTAGAGAAATATTATAGCTAATAAATCAAGAAGAAATGTAAGAGTTAAAATATCAACATTTTATAATTGCCGATGATTGAATAGATAGATCTAAGCGTTAAACTTGAATGGCTGCCAATCACCAAAAAGAGAGACAACCAGACAGACATTAGCTTCTTGATAGAAGTTCACTCCATCACCCCTCTAAATTAGTCTTGCTTTACAAAGATTTAATTACTATAACTTCACAGGATAATAGGGTAAGAAGTATACATTAAATTACACAGCAAAATGCAGTCTATAGGAAATTCTACAAATTATCCAGTTTCTTTAACAAATACATTTCAAGAAGAAAACAGACTACTAAGGAGCCTTACAATATGTATTAAACAGTCACAAATATAAGTGTGGACTTTATCTAGATGCTGATTCAAACGAACAAAGTGATCAAAAAGTTATAACAATTATGGGACAACTGAAAATTTGCACAAGGACTGATATTTGAGGATAAAAAAATTATTATATTAAAGTGTGACAATGGTACTGTGGTACTCCTGTAGAAAACAAGAGTACTTATCTTTTAAAGAAATAAACTGGAATATTTACAGGTGAAATAAGACAATTTTTTTTCAACAAATTATGGAAGAGGAGAAGCAGATAGGGGCATATATACAATGAGATAGGCCATATAATTTCTAAAGCTGATGATGGGTACATGATATATATTATTCTACTTTTGTGTCTATATGAGATTCTAATTATACGTTTCCTGAAAGAAACACATACAACGGAATAATGCTACTGTATTATAGGAATAATCTTGGTTAATGCATAGATACAATCTGAATCTGGTTTTACATTATCCTCCATATGTCAAACAAAACAAATACAATGTTGCCCTGGCTGGTGTGGCTCAGTGGATTGAGCGCCAGCCTGCAAGCCAAAGGGTCACTGGTTTGATTCTCAGTCAGGGTACATGCCTATGCTGTAGGCTGGGTCCCCAGTAGGGGGCACATGACAGGCAACCACACATTGATGTTTCTCTGTTTTTCTTTCTCCCTCCCTTCCCCTCTGCCTACAAATAAATAAATATTTTTAAAAATGAATACAATGTTATATTACCTTACTTATGTCTAAAGTATTATGTTCATATATAGAAAAGGTATCCTTTAAAATAATCCTTCTGTTTCTTACTTATTTTTTAAAGAGATAACTCATTTAGTATGAAGATTAAGAAAATTTTATAAATGCACTTTTTTTTCTTAAAAGAATTGAAAACTAGGAATTTGGCTTGAACCAATGTGGGTAATTCTGCAACCAAAAGCAATCAAAAGTCCTTGAGTTCTATTTTATGCCATGATTCCTAACCTGGGGCAAGGAGTCTATGAATATCTTGTTTAACAGGCACTAAAAATACCAATAATACTCTTGCTACCATGATCCTGGATACCTACATCTCACATTCCAAGCAGTGTGCCTTTTTTCAGGCATTCTGAAAAAATAATATACTTTAATCCTCACAACAGCTCTACCTAATACAGTGGTTTCTGTTGTACCTATAGTACAACTGAGGGAAATCAGACCTAGTGATATTAAATAATTTCCTGAGGAACAGAGGCAACAAGGAACAGAACCGTGATTCAACCCAGGACTTCCTCACTCTAAAGTTGTGCTCTTTAACTGCTACATGTACTCCTCTGGTGTTACAAACATGTTCTTTTATTGATAAGTGACTGACTACAATATTCAGCCATGAAAGCACAGTCAAGATTATGTCAAGGCAGAATTGTGTCAGAAACACACACACACACACACACACACACACTAAAACATATAGTCCATATTTACATGTTAAAAATAATAACTATACTAATTCTTTTCAATAATTTCCACATTAAAAATAATTTTAAAATTAATTCTGAGGATAAAAAGAATTTTTTTGCTGAGATTTCAAATGAAGTGAATAGGAACAACAGTTGAACTAACTGTATTTTTAGACCATAAACCACTAAGAAGGAAGCCATCAAAACAATTTTATGTTCACCGGTATGGGAAGCTCTTGATTAGTTTAGGTTTTCGTTTTTCTATTATGCTCTTAGGCACCAAGGCAGCATGCATCACATAAATTGAAAACTATAAAAGTGACATTTGTGGCACTTGGAATAGGAGAGAGAGACTAATAAAAAGTGTCTCTCAAGGAATCTGCATTTAGTTTTTAAAGTCTCTTATTAATAATAAAATCAACTTCTAGCCAAGATTTAAAGGGTTCAATCAAGTTATCCTTTTTTTATGCAGTTACAAGTTTTAGTTGTGTTTTTATTCACCAAGGAAAACATACCTTTGTTAAAAAAGAAATAGAATATTTGGGGCCCAAAACTTATCAGAGTATACTGACATTTTCATTTACACTTTGCCCTTGACATTTATAAAGTAAATATTTCTGAGGGAATTGCATATATTGGGCTACATATAATGTCTTCTGGCTGCTGGATTTTCGAAAATGAGAAATGGATTGTTAGAAAAATCAGAAGCTTCAATCAATATTACAGCTTTAATTCACTGAGTAGACAAAATAATGTGGCTATAAAACAAGGTATTTTTCTCAGTAATCTTTCTCTGAAAAAAGCAAATACAATTTACATTATTTGTTTCATTTGCTATAAGTATTTCTGTCAATTAAAAATTGTGCATAAAAAGTTAACTTTATTCTTAGTTTCTGAGAATAAGATAGCAAATTGTTCCTGAAAGTAATCTTTCTTGACTCAGATTTAAAAGATATGGATAAAAAAAAATCAATGATCAACACTATGGAGATGGTGATAGATTAATTCTATTAAACCATTGTAAATTTTAAGAGTTACTAATTTAAATCTTTAGCAACAACGCATTCACTTCTATAAGGACTATAAAGAGAAGGAAAAAAGGGTTTATGTTTTATTTCAGAAGATTAAAAGTAACTAAGATAAATAATTATATAAGTATACGATATACTGTACATAGTAATGCATTATAAAAGTACACTATAAGACTACAATATATTACAAAAAGTTTCCATTACTTAATATTTGTTAAAGTGCCTACTCTAGACAAGGCGTAACATCTTCTTAAAGGAAACTAGAGTGCTCTTCCCAAAAGGCCCAACATTTTTAACTGGGACATTAGGCTAGTTATTCTAATGAAGGCGGTTCAAGGAACACAGCCTGAGTAGCAATGAATTTGGAAAGGAGTTTAGAGGCTGGGACAGAAAGCTGTCTCCACTGTCCACTTACACAATAACGGTGCTTTGGATTTGGGCTTGAGAATTAGAGCTGGGAGAGGTGAATACATTAGTCCTTCAGAGAGAGGACTGCCAAGGTAAAGGAGAAAAGCCTAAATGAAGACCAAAAAAGTCTGAAGCAGTCTTTAAGCAACAGAGGAAAGGGGAATGGTAGTGAGGTTTTCTTCCTGAACCAAGTTAAAATACAAGAAGCAGAAAAACTTAAAACTGGAAAATAAATTTATTGCTCTCAGTCTTTCAGGCTTTAAAAACTAAATAAATCTTCAAGAAAATGTTTATTTTAAATGAATTACTTTTTAAATGTTTTCTGTATTCAGAAATTTTAAAAGATGAGATATTATGAAATTTAATTTAAATAAAACTTTCTATTTCAATATTTCGATTATTCTTCATAACTGATACTCTAAAGTATGGCCGAACAACTCATGAGCAATTGGTCCGTTTTAACTTTATCTTATGGACACTGAATTGTCTAATTAATTGGGTTTCCTACATTTCACAAAAAGCTTAAGTGAATTTGTGGTTTACCAGCAACATGTTCAAGTCTTAATGGGATGAGTATTCAAGTCTCATTCGTGCTTCAATTTTGTATCCTAGATTCTTTATTTTTCTTCTGTGGTTCCCATTTTATTTGATTTTATATACTTGTAGGTAAGTTTATTTGGGGGAGAAAGCAGTATATAAGTAAATAAAGTAAACCAGTCCTCCAAAAGCCAATTCACTGGATCTACTTGCCAAGTTATTGAAGATTTTTATTTTTTAAGTTTTAGTGTCACCAAGACTTTGCTGTAACAATTTTCCTTGGCATTGTAGTTCCGGGCCACCGTCAGTTTCTCATGTTAATATTTGAGATGCCTAGTGCTTCTCATATGCTCAATGTTCTATAAGTGGACAGGTGAACTTTACTCATATTTTCTGGACTGGGACCCATATACACCTCAGTAAAATACCTGTGGTGAATGTTTTAAATCTGGGCTAAGGTATTTGGTCTGACAATTTTAGGTCTGTTAGTCATTCAGTGAATTAATCACTTACCAAATAGTTTGGAGCTAGATAATTTTCAGTAAATTTAACCATGGCTCAAGAAAAAGTTAATTTTTTCCACTACTTTTCTCTTTGAAAGTATACTTTCAGAATCCCTTACTTCCTAACAAATAGTTTACATTAAAAAAAAGGGAATTGTTATTAAAGACCTCCTCTAATATATATACTTCATATCATAGAGGAGGGAATTAAGATCTATAAAAGTAGACTTCAGTTTTTCAAAGTTATATAGGATACTGAACTACTCCGCTAGGAACCTAAGAAAACTCTCAGGGCACAAGTAAAGCAAGGGCACCAAATATTTTTGACAGAACTTGACATTTCACATTTTAAGAAAAATATTTAAGTTACTATCATGAGAAAAATAAAAAAATTTTTGGATTTCCTTACATCCATTTCACAGTTTAGTATTATGTCTATTTTTAGCTACTTCATGGCGCCAGAGGCAAGTAGTGAGAATTTTATATATAATAAACTTTATAGCATTAGGGACTCTTAATTTACTCTAATCATATAGTCTATTAATATCATATCCTGAATAGCACTTTAAAGATGTGAATCAGTAAGAAAGCCATCTGTGCTGAGGGATGGTTGTCAACTATTAAAAAAAGTGGAGAAAGATGTTGTTTGATACAATTGTTTCCACACTGCTGACTATACTTTCCAGTTACATACAGTAGGTTACCTTCTAAGAGTCATGACTTTCAAAAATACCTCCTTAGCTCCACACTTGGATTCATACATTTGGTCTCCTAGTATAGGCCTGTGTCTATCGATCAAAAATCCTACCTGGTAGATTAGTGACATGAATTTCCAGACTTTTAGATTTCTGGTAGTGATCTCTCATGTTCTCAGAGCCCCATGTGCCCACAGCTATGTTGAATTAGGTGTGACAGTTAACAGCAGAGTTGAATTAGAACCCTGGTTGTTGACTCTGAATCTTTTGTTCTTTACTTATTTACCAGTATTATAATCTTGCCAAAGATCATGTGTTGCCTGCTTTATCGTGAAGTCTTTCTTTATTCCTCATTAACAAAACCCTGAGTTTAGCTGGACAGCATTGTACTTAGTGTTTTTGTCTTCCCCAAACAATGAGCCAGTGATCATAATTTCTATTTCTTTTGTACTCTTCAGTTTCTGTATGAAGACTAATTTTTCCTTAAAGCCGGGCTTTGAAGTTCATTTCTGTAGTGAAATATGTTCACAATTTTCTTTATGGAAAACGTCTTTAGGGAAAATTTATTTGGAGAAAAAAATGCCTGGTGCACTAAGTATTTGCCACAAATATTTATTGACTAAGTGACTAAGAAAAGAGGCTCTTTCAGTAAAACTTATAGACATTTCTCTATTCTCATGGCCTTATGCCATTAAATAGAAATACCTTTTTTAAAAAAATATGTCTTGAATAGAGAAAGCAACATTTTCTTAGTCAGTTTTAAATTCTACCTTCTTTATATCTTTCCTTTTTTGATTTTTTTAGCCTGAACACAGTAGATATTCATAAGTCTATGCTTGTGAACTTCCTCGTTGAAAGAAAAACATAATTGTTATATTTATGCTTAAATGTTTTTCTTCTCTACAATTCACAGAAAACCCTTTTCATAGTAGATTATCAAACATTTCAAGATAATTTCTGTCAGTAACAATTTATTTTGAAGCCTTCATATATACCTAATAAAAATGTGAATACCTTTTCTTTTTTACCTATCATATTTACATAATTAAAAATACCCCTATTTTATATTTGCCAAAAAAAAAAAATCTAGCTCAACCTTACTTTCTATTACTGTCACTTAAAAACAAAATAAAACAAAAACAAGGCTAAAAACTAGGTTCAACAAGTTCATTATAACATGATGAAAAAGTCTGTAAGAAATCTATTTATCTTACACCCTTTTCACTGGCTAAATAGTTAAAAGAATTTCAGTAGCAGGTAGGCAGTCAGTAGAGCATGGATTTATAAAGAGTATATATTTCTTCCATGAAGTCTATCATCCCTAAAATCATGGTTTCTTCAGAAGCTGGTAAGAAGTGTTTGCTATCTAAGCAGATACTGACACGTAGCAGATTCTATATGTCACATTTATAGACTGAAGTAAATGAAACTGGTAATGACTAAATTAAAGCCACACTCACCCTCATTTCTTGGGTCAACCTTATCTATTTACTTGAAATAAAAGCTTCTCTATTTTTAATTATTTTTAAAGATATCATCAGATTATTGTCCTGCAGTTAACCATAAATCTACTTAAATTTCAATAAATGAGTTCTCATACCTCTACTTCTAATATTACTATATTATACTCTGTTAGCCAGTATTTTCAATGAATTTTTGCTGTTTGTAAGTATATCTGTAATTATTTCTTAACCTCAGAAATATATTGAGTAAAAAATGATTAACTTCTACAAAATAACCATGGTTACCTACTGCAGATATTATCTTTCGGCAGAGATTATCATCTCCTAAATTTCATTTGTAAAATACAGAGGTTTGAGATACCACTGTTGCAGTTTTTGAAATGCCTTTAACAAAATTAGAACTTAAAGGACTAATATTGGTGGGGTGTTTTTGGTACATTATAAAGAAAAAAGTACTATGGAGAAAATATATTTTCCAATGCAACTATTTTGTTAGTAGAATGATTAAGAATACTAATGAAGCCCTGTCTGGGTAGCTCACTTGGTTGGAGCATCATCCCGTTCACCAAAATGTTGTAGGTTCGATACCTGGTCAGGGCACATACTGAGGTTACAGGTTCAATCTGCAGTGGGAGTGTATAGGGGAGGCAACAGATTGATGTTTCTCTCTCTCTCTGTCTCTCAAAAATCAATAAACACATCCTTGGGTGAGGATTAAAAAAAAAAAGAATACTAATTAATCTCTAAATACAGCACTTAATTTGTCATCAAATACCCAGAGGAGACATATAAGCTTGGAAAACTGTAGAAGTAGCATTTAAAATCATTGTGTATAGCCCTGGGCAGGTGGCTCAGTTGGTTGAGGTGTCATCTCATGGACCAAAAGGTTGCAGGTTCAATCCCCAGTGAGAGCACATACCTAAATTGTTGGTTTGCTCCCCGGTTGAGGTGCATAAAGGAGGCAACCAATCAATGTTTCTGTCCCTCACATGGATGTCTGTCTATCTGTCCCTCTGTCCCTCTCTCTCTTTCCCTCCCCTTGCTCTCTAAAATCAATGAATGTATCCTCAGGTAAGGATTAAAAATAAATAAGTCAATAACATAAAATCATTGTATACAATTTCCACAAATTTGGAAAACTGAAATATTAGCCTTTATTGGATTATAAGGGATAGAAGTGTTTTTTAAATAAAAAATTGTTTTCCACATTATATGTGACACAAGCAAATTTTAGAAAATATAAAACATATAAAAACATAGAGGAATAAAAAGATCCACTGTTCCACCAACCATTACATCCATCATTAAACTTCTGAGGCATTTCCTTCTAGTCTTTCAATATGCTGTTTTGTTTTTCAATATATACAGGGTGGTACAAAAGTATGTTTACATTTGTTCATATGGAAGATAACACAATAATAAATAAGAATATAAGAATAACAAACTGACAACTGTAAACCTTAAACAATTTTTATGAAGGCAAACATATTGTCAACACATACAGATCATCACTGCATGGTAATATGTCTTTGTTCCCAACTATATTTTACATCTTCTACAAAATGTAGGCCAATCAAAATTATTACACGTCATATTTACTGTAACAAAATAGATATCTGTTCATTTTCATAGAATATAATTTTATATTTCTAACTAACTATATGATTATACATATTAATCAGATCACATATAGAAATGTGAATGGCTCTACAACTACATCACCTCTAATTAACTTATTTTTTTGGATTACTTACCTTTACTGATATTCTCTAAAACTACCTTAAAATGAATCCAACTATTTTTTTTTAACCGAAAGAAGTGCTCTCAAAATTGTTAATATTTTTCCTCAGGAGTCTGCTGAAATGTTGGCAGCTTAACATATTCCGGACTTAGTAATTCATCATATTTCCTTGATTGGAATTGATGTCTGAGCAAGACAACATGCATTTGGAAGACACTGATTTTGTTTAATAAAAAGTGAATGGATGTCAAAGAACAGTCTGCTTTGCCTAATGAGGCTTTAGAAATTAAGTCTAATTATCACTGATACAAAGCTAAAAATCCTTTATATATTGAACAGCAATTAGCTTTGCTCTCAGAACAAAAATGTATTGATTTGAAAAACATGAAGTTAACTTTGGCATAAATAAGTAAGGACTTAATAACAAGAACCAAAACATTAAAAATGTGAAGAATTTTTAAGTAAAATAATTACTGCCTTCTAATATGTTTTCTGATGAAAAAACTTATCCAGTACATACAGAGGGTGTAAAATCCCACTGTGGTTCTAAAATTCTGAGAATCTGTGTGGTGATAGACTAGTTTGAGTTAAACTTTTTTAAATTAAAAAAATATAGAATATATTTTCATAAAGAGGCTAAACCTCAGATAAATACATTTTGGTATTTTAGAATTACCAGCAAAGAGACAAGTAGATCTGGACATAACTTATTCCTTAAAAAGTACTGAACAATGGAAAATAGGTTTTACAATGAATACAAAAGAATATTGTTAGAAACCTTGAGTTTTAGTTATACCCTGCTTGTTTGAGCCTGTGTGAGCTTGGAAAATTCCCTTAATCTCTGAGGTTTCAAAATAAACCTCTTGCAGAATGAAGAATGTCTTTGCTATTTCTATAACTATAAAACTAGAAGGTAAAATAGAATAGAAAAGCCTGCCTATTCACAGTAGAAAATATTAATTTCCATAAAAAATTTCTTTCTGTGTGCTATAATGGGTCAACGGAAGAAATGTTTAATCAAGAAAGAAAATATCAACTTCAGTTGGCTGAGCATTTTAACCTTTTGAAACATTTTCATGCATGTAATCTCATTTTAACCTCACCATAATCCTATGAAACAGGAATAAAATTATTATTGGCTCTATTTTGCAGATAAAGAAATTGAGGGAAAGAGGGACATTATTTGTTGTTTGAAATCACAAAACCATTTCATGGGTTAACACGAATCTAGGTCTTATCACTCCTTAACCAGGACTTCTTTCAATGGAGCTGATAAAGTTAAAGGGATAATAAGCATATGCTGCTGTAGTCAAGTAAGAAACAAAGGCAAAACATTAAAGGAAAAATATATGAAATGAGGTCTGTGTGGCAGGTTTTTTGTTCTGATTAATGAAGTTGAATATTTAACCCTCAAGCTGAAAAGGAGCTATGGTGATTTTTCAGAACTGTGTAAAATTAATTTGAAAATTCAATTTCTGCAAAAAGGAGAAATTTTACTTACCTAATATTAAGCAAATCCAAGACCCTCCCCACCCCCCAAACTACCACACTGTGAAAATGGATCATGTAGCATGGTATAATAAAATAATAAGATCATTCCCCAAAACTATGGCATATTTGTAATTTTTTGATCTGACTTATAACAACATGTTTTTCCTATTTATATTAATTTTTTTTAAACTATTTACCTTTTAGGGAACTAATGCTTTTCTATAATTCATATGAACATGCAGATACTTTTATACCTGTATAAACTGTAAAACTATTGACAGAATTAACAAACAGGAAAAAGTTTACTTAAAAATTTGAAAAAGACATCTATCATGTCAAAGCTCCTTACTACTGACACAGTAAACTGAGAACTTGGTGAGGGTTTACCACAAAGTTATATGAAGAGCTATACCAATTAACTAACAGAGTGTAGTGAAATTTAATTCATTTAGGTATGGTACTACTTTTTGGATCAAACACTATACTTTTTAAAAAGTGGATACCTGCGGTCCATCTCTGGCTTCATAGAAGTCACCCACTCTTATTTTTGCACTGAAGCTGAAATTGTCCCTTGAGATATCCATTATTCCATTTCTGCTGAGATACTGAAAAAATCACATATTTTTCCACTTCAGGTTTTAATAATGACAACCCAGCTTTGATGTATAGCTATCTTCAGGACACTACTGTTTTGCATATTCTATCAAGGGGTTATTGATTTATAGGAGTTCAACTTAGGTTAAGTACATTAGTCCCATACAGAGAATATTTTGCATCAAGGAACTTATCTGAGAAAGGAGAGCACTCTTTTTTTCGTAAGCATGCATAGTAGGCACCAAATGTACATTATTTGGTGAAAAGTATGTACCTTTATTACTTCAGGGTACTGCCTAAGTTTCTTTCCACATGGAGCATAATATGCTACTTCTCCTTGAAGGCGCCCTCCAAAGTTTCTTATTCTTGTCTCTCTCTGCCAGCTACACGTAACAGAAATGAGAATTATAACATACTTATTTAAGAAAACTTCTAAAAACTAATAAAAAAATTTTCAGAATACATGCTCTTTAGAAAACATGATAAACACACAAAAAAAACAAATATCAAACCCCCTGATTATACAACTTAGATACATTTACTATTAAAATTATTTCAATTTTTAGGTAAGTCATTCAATTAAAAATTAATCAAAGACTCAAGTTACAAATATTAAACTCCGTTTTTTATAAATCATAACTGGTATTAAATCGAGACATTCAGTAACATTTGTCAATGTGTCCTGGTTTTTTCTCCTGAAAAACTTTAAGTGAGAAGAGGAAAGTAAACCTGACTCTTTGCTCTTGGAGAATCATGTACTTCCAATGTGAAACTTTTCAGTTCCAAATAAACCATTTTAGCCAAACTCTGGTCAAGTTCCCTCAGTCTTGCCCACAAGGGCTTTTTCCCTGTCCTTTAATTCTATCTTCACAAAAACTATGTCACTCTTAACTGTGTCCCTGCCCTTTGCCAGATGATTTTCTCTTGCTTCTTTTTTACTCATATTTCCAATTGAATGCATGAACCCATCCCAGCCCTGTCATATCTAAACACAGCAGTTAGCCTTAATTTCAGTTTTCTGATATATCATCTTATTTGCCCTTTGTTCTCTCTCTTCTGCTCTAATAAGTGTTATGCAGTATATTTACTTTATTAATAGTACAGAATAAGAAATCAAACATGCATAAAAATATGTGTGGGAAAGCAAAAAGAGAACTCTAATTTTCCATACCCATATTCCAAAGGAAGGCGCAGTTCACGTTCATCTGTTACTCTTCTTCTTTTAGAAGTGCCTTCAAGAAAATTCAGTCAGTTAACATAAAAGACTAGTTTACATACAAGGCAATTACTTTTTATAGTTTTGAAACTTCTCTTTAAATAAAATATCTTAATGGCTTGGATTATTAGTGTTGTTCTGCAACTTGTACATTTTTAGATGGTTCAACAAAACACATTGTATAAAGTAGAAGGTTTCCTTTCTTTTTCCTTCGGTCTGCATGACAAAAACTAGTCCTTCTCTCCGAAGAGAATACAAGGCACAGTAAAAATATATAGCTTTCCTCTCATTTTGCTATTTAAAATTATCTAAAGTAGTAGGAAGGAAATAGAAATTTAGACAACTACATACATTTTTCTTTGAAAATGATTTTTAAAGATGCTGAAAAATTTCAACGGCTGGCTCATACATTTAAAAATAATGTAATGCCTATGTTTATATAAATCCATAGTGTAAAACACTACTAGTTCTTTTAATTAAAGTACAAAGGAATTGGATTATAATTATAGGTAAAATTTTTCAGATGACGACCATGTTTCACAAACAAATATACACATCAACACAGGATTTCACTATATATCTCTATATATTCTTAGCTATTGAAATGAGAATAGAGAATAGTTTTGGAATATTAATGTAAAAACTTTCAACGAAGACCTCTAGAAGTTTATAAAAGGTCAAATAGAAAAATAAAGATGTGGTATGTTAATGAAATAATAATGCTATTCACTAATATAAATGACACTGGCTATGTGTTGGGCAGATATGCAACTGTATCTTAAATAACCAAGTGAGCTCATTTTTATAAAGTACAAAAAAAGTCCATTGTCAATCAAATACTAAATTCTAGAAGCATAAACTAAACATAGAAGTAGGAAAGTATTCAAAATCAAGAGCTGTCATTAAGCAGGTTCTAAAATTGCAAGCACAGAGAATAAAAATGGTAATGGGTCATATCCTTTGGAAATACATGCTGATGTTTCTTAGCCAACTAAATCTAGCTGTAGCTTGATTCCAATGAGATCATCCTTAGAACACTGTATAAATAAGAATTCTTGCTATGGTTTGCCTTCTACTTTACAATAAGAAAAACAAAGTGTAGGTACCAGAGTGTGGACTTGAAGTAAGTGTGGAAGAAGGTGTGCCAAGAAAAGCAGGTGACTGGGATTCAGAACATAAGGCAGCAGGAGCAGAGCCTGGGGCTTTTGCTATGTGGAGGTTACGAGGTGTTGAGTGAGCTGTGAGACTGATGGAAGGGCTTTTGACAGAGGAAGTTGTTTTATTCAGTTTCATTGAAGTTTTCTCTCCTTCAGTATCACTATCTGATTCATCTTGGTCTTTATCATCATCATCATCTTCTTCTGATCCTTCTGTATCTGATTCTGAATTACTATCTGATTCTGGGAAGTAAAAGAAGCATTTGTATATTATAACTAGATAATCAACAACAATTTGCAGTTTGTACCTAAATGGAATAGTTCAGGAACCAGCATCTGTGAATGAGAACTCAAATGGGCAATCTTCCTGAAGAGTAAGTTTTTATTACTATCTTGCAAGCTATTTGAGTACAATGTATGCAGGCTATAAATCCTCAAAATTCTTCATTAAAAGTATGCATTTTACTCAAAACTTTACTCATAAAAATAGTTCTTCTCATATGACACTATTCACATGATGAGTTCTGCTTAGTGGCTTTAAATCACTTCTAATTTAATGGAAACACTAAAGTACAGATGGAATAGAATTGATTATTCAAATTAATAGATCCCAATAGCTTACGAACTATGTCAGGTTCAGAGTGAGAAAGAGAAGATTGGGACTGCCATCATTGTTTCCTCTGGACTTCGGGATGAAAGAAAACAATTTTCTGGAGGAAAGTCTTGGCTTTTTTGGCAGCAGTTACTCTATGCAGGTATAAGACTCCATCAGGCTTATCAGGTTTCACAAAAAGACTAGAATTATTGAAATAATTGTGTGGGATAATTTCATAATTTAGTAATTAAAGTTTGTTCTAGCAATGTAACCCTATAAATGCATTCTTTCCTACAGATATGTGAAATCTATTCCTGGATTAAACTTGATAAACAAAGGACTGATATTTGTACTGTATCTTAATGGTTTCTAGAACAACAGCTTTTGTGGAACTGTGTTTTGTGTAGTATTATCTGTATACATTAAAGTTTATTATAAAAGCTGTCTTTGAAAGTTGTTAATTGACATTCATTGTCTTTTATATAAAGTTGTGTTTATGGGAACAACAGGAAAAATATTGCAGAAAAAGCAGTTCTAACCTGAGCAAGTATGTTGTTTTTACCTTATAGACACTTTAATTTGTATGATTAACTATATATATTCCTATTTATATTGGTAGCTAGAGAAGTTACAAATGGATTTGTGGCTGACTAGTTACCAATCCAAATACTCTGATTATATATATTTCGCCTTTGTATTTAAAATTTAAGCTATCTTATACTTTCAATCTTCCATGGAACAAGAAGGAAAGTTAAGGGGAAGAAAAATAAAAAGAAGATAAGAACAACAAAACCCCCACACCAAAACCAGAAAGTGAATCAAAATAAAATCGGGAAGTAGTCTATATGTTATTAAATAAATTCTGTGTTGCTAATAGACATTCAAAGGAATTTAAGTTTTTGGTATTTTCTGAATGACTGTGACACATTTTAACAAGTAGCAGAAGAGATGAAAAAAGAACAAATGAGTGGCCCTGAATTCAATGAAAATTAAGCAACTTCATGAAATTCATGTATCATTTATATTCACTTTGAAGTATTATTTGTTTGATATTAAATGAATAACAAAGCTGAGAATTTTACTTAGGATTTCCAATTTCAGTTACTCCTATATTTTACCAGCCCACTACAAAAACGCACATAGTTGTGTGAAACAGTGAATGCCGTTAATTTTAAGGCTGTGACTTAAGGGCCTCTTTAAAATGTTTTCTTTCATGTAAGCATTTACTGAGATGTTTTAAATTTTAAAATAGAAAATAACCTGATTGGCTGTCATCAGATTCATCATCTTCATCGTCTTCATCCTCTTCCTCATCATCTTCCTCTTCATCCTCATTTGAATCTTCAGAATCTTTACTACTGGGAATGTCTGAATCTGTTCCTCTAAACTGTTCTGCTAAAGATTTTGCAGGATGAGAGTGATGTTGTGTTTTCACTGGGTTTACATTATTGCTAACTGCTTTTTCCTTCCCTTGACTTTGGAGTATGGGAGAGGCAGAGGGCATTACAGTTGTCTGACTGCCAGGGGTCCTTCTCCCACCTATACTCAGATTTACAGGTGAGGAAAAAGGGGTACTACTTGCAGTAGCAATGTTTTCATTAATCTTACTCTGCATTTTAGTTTTGGTAGTAAGTGCTAGAGGAGCTTCTTGAATGACGCTTTGAATAACTCCATTTGGTTGGTGATTACTTAAAAGTGCATTTGTCAAGAATGGATTAGGGTGGTTGTTTTCTAATGTTTGTTTTGGATGTGCTGGTGAACTAGAGGTTCCTTTTGGATTTGACAAAGCTGCAATAACCTTCTTTAGGCTCTTAGATGACTCCTGTTTCTTTAACTGTGCTGGAAATGTCTGTTTATATTGTTCCTGTTGAAACATAAGTTAAAAGAACAAATCAATAATATACTATAAAAGAACAAAGATTACTTTTATTTTCTTTCAGTATTTGACAACAATGTTTAGGCACAAAGTTAAATTATAATTAAAACTGCTATGAAAGTAGTGGCTGTGGTGACTAGCTGGTTGTTGAACCTTGGCTAGACATAATATATTTAAGTTCCATTAGTCTTTCCCGCTTAAGATGTTTTCCGACTACCCCCCTCTCTTTACTATTGTTTCCATTTTCTCAATAATCCAAGCTTGAAACTCTACAATCACCCCTTACTTTGCTTCAAGTCAGCAATATTACTATATATTTTGGATTCTTTCATTAACATATTGCTCAAATTTAAGCCATGCCAGCATTTCTTCACAATCAACTCTTAATACATGCTACACGCCAATGCCAATTAAAATGTAAGTCTAATATTATATATTAGCTCCCCAGTCAAAAGCTGTAGTGCATCCTCCATCACTGCCAACTTTATGAAGCCTAATACTTAATTTTGATATTCAGATTACTTTTTTAGTAGGTACTAACATACCTTTCTAGTCTAACCAGACTACCTGACACACCCAGCACTTCATGCTATCCCTACTCCACGTTTGGTCATAACTATTTTCTCTGCATGAAATGTCCTCCATTTATATATACTAAGCTGATGAACTGCTGTTCATTCTTCAAAATCTAACCCAAGAAGCTCGCCATGTTTGTCTCAGCCGGAGGTACTCATGGCCTCTACTCTGAGTATCTTTACCTCCTTACATTCTATCCTGTAGAACTTATAGTATATATGATATAAAGCTGATGGAAACACTGGTTCAGCATTCTGTGGGATCTACTTTAGAGTGCCTTCAGTATATCAGCATTGAAAGGAACATAATAAAAGTTTAGAAAAATTATCCTTGAGAAAAGATAGTAATCTTTTTTTGTAAACCATTAAGCCTTAAAATTTACATCTGTAAAGAAGGAAAAAACAGTTGTTTCATTGGCAGAATCTTCTTGAAAATAATAAAATCATATAGATTTTATTTATTTAAATAAAATGATAAGCAAAAATAAACTGAAGTAAAATGATTAAAACATTTTAAGTTCTAGAAACAGAAGGTAAAATTCTGTAATGAAAATTGTTGCCTTGAGCCCTGGACGGATGCCTCGCTGGTCAGAGAGCTGTCCTGAACACCAAATGGTTGCAGAATTGATTCCCAGTCAGGGAAAATACCAAGCTTGTGGGCTGGATCCCTAGTCAGGGAGTGTATGGGGGTGGGAGGGGGCAATAAACGGATTGATGTTTCTCTCTCACATTGATGTCTGTCTGTCTGTCTCTTTCTCCCCCCGCCCCTTCCTCTCTGTTAACACATCTTTGGGTGAGAATTTTAAAAAAAAGAAACAAAGAAAAGCAAAAATTGTTGCCTTAAAATTAAAATCAGCAATGCCGTTAGCACCGGACCCTGGTTTTGAACAAGGTAGCAAAGATTTGTGATGGGCTTTTCACAAGGATAAAAATGTAGATTAAATACCATAGAAAACAACTTATTAAATATTTTAAAATACCAACACTAATTAGCAGTACACGATATCTATATAAACTTCTTTAGCTTATTAATATCTTTACTGTATTAATTTAAAAACTAAAATATTAAGATAATTCATTGTAAACAAAGATTGTCACATAATATTTGCACCTAAGGCAATACCCTAAAGAGAGAAAGTGCTTAATCAATACTCAATCAGTGAATATAATATGAAAATTATAGCAAATAATTGCATTTCTCTTTTAAAAACAATTTTATAGCCCTGGATGATGTGGCTCAGTGGGCTGAGCACCGGCCTGCAAACCAAAGGGTCGCCGGTTCAATTCCCAGTCAGGGCACATGCCTGGGTTGTGAGCAAAGTCCCCAGGAGGGGACATGCAAGAGGGAACCACAGATGGATGGTTCTCTCCCTCTCTTTCTCCCTCCCTTCCCCTCTCTAAAAATAATAAATAAAATAAAATAAAACCAAAAAATAATTTTATAGCAAAGTTCTTAATATTAAATATTTTAATATACTAAATTTTAGTTAATATTTATATGACAATTTATATGACATAAATATTGCATGCTATAGTATATTGAATACAAGTATATATATAGTACTTAAAATTCATATTTACATATGGTATTATAATTCAAATTTTCAGCAGAAAAACTTGGTATATTTTCATTTTCTAGAACACAATTATGTCACATAATCATTTTGTACTTTTTTTTAATAGGTAGTAGTTTTTCCTCTAAATACACAGAATTAAAAAGTCACAAAAACAAAAACACTCCCTTAGGTTTATGTTTATATTTTAATTTTCTGTAATTGATCCTTACTCTATAGCTCTGAAGAATCTCTTCTCATATTGACACCTGAAGGTTTTCAAAAAGAACCAAAGATATCTGCATTTTATATCCAAGACTAGTATCAGTTATTCTTTCACAGCAAACATGCTGTCATTTTTGATACGAGGGGTAGAATATTAACAGGACTAGAGAAAGAGATAGGTTTGAAGCTCTCTATTCTATCCCGAAGGTCTTGCCCCCCAGCCCCTACCTGAGATTCTGAAGACCACACGAAAACATCCTCCAGGCGAAACTGGTAAAGAAAACTCACACCTGGTCTATATATCCAATTAATATATTGGATTGGCCAAAAAGTTCATTTAGTTTTTTCCATAAAATGGCTCTAGTAGTGCTTAGTTGTCTTTAACTTAATTTGAAAAAAATTTGTTAGACTGTATTGTGACAACTTTTGTATCAGCGTGCACTTAAAAACAAAAAACTTATCAAAACTGGTGAATTTTTGTGCAGCCATTTTAATACTGAAGATGGAGTAAGATATACAACATTTTCAGCTTCTTATGCTTTATCATTTTAAGAAAGGTAAAAATGCAACTGAAATGCAAAAAATGATTTGTGCAGTATATGGAAAAGGTGCTGTGACTGATCGAATGTGTCAAAAGTGGTTTGCGAAGTTTCTTAGTACTATTGACATTTTGTCCAAATAATTCTTTGCTCTGGGGCTGTCTTATGCATTGGAAGATGTTTAGCAGCACCCTTGGCCTCCACCCACTAGAAGCCAATAGCAGGAGATAGCCAACATACTCGAAATATCCAAATCAATAAAGTTATTCGTGAAAATGGGCCTTTCAGATGCCACTGACACCCCGTATCTTCCAGCGCCCAGCCAGGGTCAACCCACTATGTTCTCTGACATCACTGAGGGTGATGAGCCCTTGAGCCATGTCTCCTCCAAGCTTTTTTGCAGACAAAGTTCCAAAGACAGCATAAAATTTTCATGCTCTGAGCACTGGGGAGAAAGGATTTGGTTATAAAGGTTCCCGCTTTCAAAGAATTATTCCGGGGTTCATGTGCCAGGGTGGTGACTTCCCAAGCAACAATGGCACCAGCAGCAAGTCCATCTATGGGGAGAAATTTGATGATCAGAATTTCATTCTGAAGCACAGAGATCCTGGCATCTTGTCCATGGATACCAGGACAAATAGTTCCCAGTTTTTCATCTGCACCGTCAAGACTGAGCGGTTGGAGGGCAAGCACGTGGTCTTCCGCCAGGTGTAAGGCAGCGTGGATGCTGTGACAGCCATGGAGCGCTCTGGGTCCAGGAATGGCAAGACCAGCAAGAAGAGCACCATTACTGGCTGTGAACAACTCTAATAAATTTGACTGGTGTTTTATCTTAGCCACCAGACCGTACAGGAGAGCACCCCTTCACCCCCATCTGCTTCGAATGCTCTATAATTTTGTGCTCTCACTGTAGTTCACTGGGTTCCATATTTTCCTTACCCCTTCCAAGTATAGCTGGATTGCAGAGTTAAGCTTATGATTATGAAATAAAAACTAAACAACAACAACTAAAGTTATTTGTAAAATGAAAGCTATGTCTTTTATTTTATGGAAAAACCATATGGACTTTTTGGCCAACACAATATATTGATTTGAATTAAATGTCCACAGTGTAAGAGTATGGAAGTGCACAACAATTAAATAACACTCAAGAAAAGCAGAGACTAGTGAGGGATGCAGACATATAGTGAATATCATGAAGTAATTGAGTGTTTCATAAGAAATAAAGCAAAATTATATTGGACGGTCATGTAAAGAAAGGGAGCTGATAAAAGAGAAATATTTATAAAATACCTTTAAATCAATACTAGGTACCAAGAGCAACCAGATAAAGTCATTTAGTGTTGAGTCTAATGTGAATCCCACTCACATAAATATTTCCCATTAATTACCATTATTTCAGAAACACCAAATTATTTCATCTTAATCATGGGCTTTAACATCAGAAAGCCCTTGGTTTAAAACATTTCTGCTCTTACATTGTTAGGTGATGTTGGCAAGTGGCTTAACCTCTCTGAAGCCTAATTTCTTATATGTGTAGAAAGTCTACCATGACTACATTTGTTAAGCAAGTACTTAACAAGTGACTTTCTAATAAGCAGTCATATAAAATTCTTTAAACAAGAAACTCTTTGAAAAAAATTAAAAAGCCTTTCATCATGCAAATATTTCTCAATGTTACTCAATGAATTCATGTATCTTAAAAGTGGAATATACATTAATGAGAATTACAATAGCCCCAAAACTTCCAGGCAAGGTGGCAGCATAAGTAAATATGGTACTCTCCTCTTCCCACAACCATGTCAAAATTACCACTAAATTACTGAACAAACATCAGTCACGACCACTTGAAATCTGGTTGAATGGAAGTCCTACAACTAGGGAATTAAAGAAGAAGCCACATCAAGATTGGCAGGAGGACTGGAGACACGGAACAGGTTGATCCCACACCCACATGTGGCAGATAAAAACTGGGAGAGGTATCTCCACTGCAGAGGTGCCCCCCCAACTCCAAGGAGTAAGGGGTCACAGCCACATACTAAGCCCCTCATCCCATGGTTCCAGTGCCAGGATGAGAAGTCCCCACAACTTCTGGCTGTAAAATGCAGTGGGGATTGAGGCTGAGGGAGACAGAGGCTTCTGGAGTCTCCGTCAGTTCCTCTTAAAGGACTCATGCACGGACTGACTTGGACTCACTCCCTCTGAGCTCCAGCACTGGGGCAGCAGCTCGAAAGGCACCAAGGGCATATGGGGAGCAACTGAACTGTTTCTCCCAGACAGAGGTGTTGGTAGAGACCATTGTTCCTTTTCCAAGTCCTCCTCTGCAGAGAGCAGACAGGCAGGCACCATAACTGAGTATCCATCAACCTAGCTCACACTATTTGCCCCACCCCGGTGATTCCCTGAGGCTCCACCCAACTTTTGGGGCCATCCAAACTGTTTCCAGTAGTGTTTCCATACATATGGCCTGTCTTGGTGCATGCTTCAGATTCTCTTAAAATCTCTCAAACAAGCAGCATCTGGCCTCAGTGTGCCCCATACTTCTAAGTGGCCCCAGGACTGGCACTAGCAGCAGTTGGCCTTAGTTAACAGCTTGGCCTTGTTTGGGCACCTCCAGGGTGGAAAAACAATGGAAAAAAGTAGCAGTCACCTGCAGATAGCTTGGTAGCTCATGCTGGGTGGTCCTGGGCAGGGAACAAGTGGTGGCTGACCTTGGTCGGCACCTCCTGGAAGGTACAAGAGCCAGTGCACCCAGTGGGCAGCTTAAGACCATACTGAAGATCACCACCCAACCACCACCACAGATGACACACTCAGTGGGAACCAGAGCCCCACTGAAGTAAATCCTCCTCAGGGAGGGTGGGTTCTTGCACAGCTCATCCTCTACCATGGTCAGAGGTCATTGGTCACAGCCAGTCCTTACGGCTGATCAACCTGGGGGTAAATCCCTCCCACTGACATAACAACAGCCATCAAGGTTAATCTACAACAGGAGGGTGCACACAGCCTACGCAAGGGGTGCACCGCAGGTGCCCAGCTTGGGTGATGAAAGGCTGTGCCGATGGACCCTACAGAATACCTACTACATTAGGTCATTCTACCAAGCCTGAGAGATGTAGCAGCTCTACCTAATACATAGACACAAATACAGGGAGGATGCCAGAATGAGGAGATAAAGAAACCTGTCCCAAATGTAAGAAGGGAACAAAACTCCAGATAAAGAACTAAACAAAATGGAGACAAGCAATCTACTACATGCAGAATTTAAAACCCTGCTTATAAGGATGCTCAATGAACTTAGAACCTCAACAGCATAAAAAAGGACCAGCGAAAAATGAAGAATACACTAACTGAAATCAAGAATTATTTACAGGGAATAAACAGTAGAGTGGATGAAGCCAAGAATCATTCAGGGATCTGGAATACAAGGAAGCAAAAAACACCCAATCAGAACAGCAAAAAGAAAAAAGAATCCAAAAAAATGAGGATAGTATGAGGAACCTCCAAACAACTTTAAGCACACCAACATTTGCATCATGGGGGTGCAGGAAGGAGAGAAGAGAGAGTAAAAATTGAAACTCTATTTGACAAAATGACAGAAAACTTCCCTAACTTGGTGAAGGAAATAGACATACAAGTCCAGGAAGCACAGAGGGTCCCAATTAAGATGAACTCAAATAGGCCCACACCAACACACATCATATTTAAAATGCAAAAGAATAAAGACAAAGAGAGAATCTTCAAAATAGCAAGAGAAAAGGAGTTACCTACAAGGGAGCTCCCGTAAGACCGTCAGCTGATTGTTTCTTGGCCTTTTGGCTAAGATCAAGTATAGGATCTCTTTTTATCAGTTTAATATCTGATACATCCTCTATCAGAGGACAATACAGTAAATGGATTTTTGGAATTAGAAAATGGAATAGGAGCTTGCTCTGTCCATTCCACACATCAACCTGGTATCGCTGTACTTCCAGGATTGATGCACCCAAAAAACAAAAAAAAACAAACAAAAAAACAAGACTGTCAGCTGATTTCTTAACAGAAACTTTGCAGGCCAGAAAGGATTGGCAAGAAATATTTACAGTGATGAAAAACAAGAACCTACAACCAAGATTACTATACATGGCAAAGGTATCATTTAGAATTAAAGACCATATAAAGATCTTCCCAGACTAGAAAAAGCTAAAGGAGTTATACCACCAAACCAGTATTACTTGAAATGGTAAAGGGTCTCATTCAAGAAGAAAAACATTTTTAAAAGCTAACAAATATGAACAATAAAATGACAATACATACATATCTATTGACAATTGAATCTAAAAACCAAAATAGATAAATAAGCAGAACAGAAAGAGACTCATACACAGAGAACATTTTGACAACTGCCAGATGGGAGGGGGTTGTGGGGAAGGTCAAAAAAGGTGAAGGGATTAAGAAGCATAAATTGGTTGTTACAGAATACTCATGGGCATGTAAAGTCCTCCACAGGGAATATAGTCAATAATATTCTAATAACTATATGTGTCATAGGATATGAGATTTATCAGGACAATCACTTAGTAAGGTATATAATGTCTAATCACTGCAGTGTACACCTAAAACTAATAATGTATGTTAACTGTATTTTGAAAAATAAAAATGATTTGAAAATGGAAAAAAGTTAAATAGCCCCGTTTTAATTTGCTTAATTTACTCAGGGAGAGTCAATAATATGATGCCAGTAATAATACCTTCTTAACATTGAACAGTACAATACAAATTATCACATGCATGATATTATGATACCATTGATCATTCCATTTAGATCAGTGGTTCCCAAATCTGGCTACACATCTGAATCACCTGGGAAGCATTTTGGACATGCAATACCTTTGGTGTTTCTGAAATAATGGTACTTAATGGGAAATACCAGTCTCAACACAAGAGATCCTGATTTAATTGTTCTGGGGTGGAATTTCTAATTAAAGTTTCTCAGGTGATTCTAATGTACACTTACATTTGAGAATTACTCACTTAGATTCTTGAAAAAGCCTGATTTGTTCAAGTCATTTTTTTTTACGTTATTCTTAACATCTTCACAGTAAAATAAGAGTCAACAGACTAGAATATTGTGACTTTTTAAAGAAAGGCAAAGTATCACAGTGGTTAAAAAAAGAACTCGAGTACCATACACCTGGGTTTGAATTCTAGTTCTATGAGTAACTTGCAATGTGATCCTGGGAGAGTTAAAGTCTTATCATCTGTTAATAGTTATAATAACACGTAGCACTAACAGATGTTAGTATCCAATAAGTAAATGCAGGTTCAACACTTAAAACAATGGCTAGCAAACAGTAAGTGTTCTATCAGTGTTAGCTAATATTTAGGATATGTAATAGTAATTTTTGTAACCAAAAGACAGGACACTGTGTTCAAACACATATTTTTCCTCTACTTTGGGTTGGTTCTAGGATAAAAAGGACATTTAATTACTAGAATTCTACTGAACATATGGATATAGACTATATAGGAATATAAAATCAACAGTAAGACAATCACGTTGAAAAAATTTCTCTGATGAGTGGTTCTGATGTTTGTGTAAATAAAAGTTACTCAAAGTATTTTGTATTTCATAATTCACTAAGTATGGCAAAGGAAAAAACGGATTTTTTACACTTAAAATTGCTAAATTACAGAACTACAGAGATAAATTACTCAAGAAGTTATTTCTTTACAAACACATTGATGCTAGAAAAAAGGACACTGAATTTTAAACAAAAGTAATTGTGAAGTATGACTTATTCAAACATACCTCTCCCCTTACAGAGAAATCATTAGAGGAAGAATGACATGATTATGTTGCCAAAATATATATTAAGCAGATCTACATGTAAATATAAAATCAGAGAAATATAGTTTGCTGATACGCATTTTAATTCCTGGTGACTCAAAAAAGTATAAAAATAGTTTAAACCTGCATATTATAAGGTTAAATGAAAGCTCTTTTTTCTAATAATAAAATTCTTCAATAAATAATTTTGAACTTACCCGTTTAGATCGTAATTCACTGGTCAAAGGACTAGATTCTTCAGAGGTATTTTTATTCCCTGCTTTAAGAACATCAGGAGAAGGAACTATGAGTTTCGTGTAAGTTTCCTTTTTGGCTTGATTTACCAAAGATAAAGGTTTCACATTGGACACCAATCCCGTAGACTGTATTACACTTGTGTGTTTGTTCACAGATTCCTCCTTTGCCTGAGAGCTTTGGAAAATAAATGGAAGCTGCTGTGACAAAACCTGAGGCTGCTTCTGCTGGGATTGGAATGATGAGTGAGTCTGGGATTCAGACACAAGAGGTAATGGCTGGTGTATTCTTTTTTCCTGGGCTTTTTCAGTTGCTTTCTGTCCATCTGCTTTTGGGTCTGAAATACCATGTAATAGCACCTGTAAATAAAGATTAAAAAGCCAACAGTTTAACATCTATTATAACAGAGAACACCAAGCAGGAGAAGAGGACTTGAAAGTTTTCCCAGTAACTTATGATGGGTATATAAAGCTCAGGAGAAATACACTAAATGGCTTTTTAAAAATGTTTCTCTACCTCATATTCCTTCTTCTGCAAAAGTAAGAACTAAAGGCAATAATTAAATTTAAACATTATAGACTCTGAGTGTAGGGATAAGCAAGTTAATCCAAAAATACGAATAATGGGTGGATATTGCCAAGGGAACCACTTGTACCTGGTTGTTACTTTTATGTTGTGCTTCATTCTCTGAACCAGAATCATCATCTTCACTTTCTTCAATACTTTGATCTTCTTCTTCTTCTTCATCTTCCTCTAGATCATCTGAATCACTACTACTAATGCCTTCACTTGAAGTGTCTGATGATGTGCCCGAATCACTATCACTGTTGCTAGAACTTTCTATAGCTTCCTTCCTTGGTTTCTGGATAAAGACAAGATTTTTAGCAAGACTTTATTTTTGGAAAAAATTCAAGTTTCACTAAGAGGTAGGTTCCTTTAATTTTCAAATGATATTTTCAATCTCAAAATGTCATTTTATGAAATAGGGGAAAATCACATTTTAAGAGTAATTATTCAACAAACTAATCAAATTTAACTTACGTAACAGGAAGTCTCCAGTGAAATATATAAGCTGTGAGATGTACAGAGTACTGGAAACCTCAACATAGTATATTACAAAATACAAAGAGTGATTTAAATAATAATAATTCCAATTATAAGAGTTATATACATTGAAGTTCTGTATTTAGCTTTAGTTTTCTTTCTTTATACACATAGTGAGTGAGTCAGTAACCAAATGTTTATAATACATGTAACATGCCAAATATACCTTTCTTGGTGCTGGACTACAGTGATGCCCAAGATAGAGATTTTACCTTTAAAAAGCTTATTATACTCTAGTGGTGTTAGCAGTGGGGGTAGAGGAGACAGGTGATTAATATGAGTAAATAATTCCTTACAGTAATAAGTGCGGTAGAGAAGATAGGTAGCAAAGGATTTAGAGGCTGCTTTAATTAAAGTCAAATATTTAATTTTTTCTATTTCACATCAAAAAGAAAAATATGATAAACAAAGATAGATTAATTTGTGGAACATTTAAGATTCTACAGGGAAAAAGGAAATCCAGAGCTGGCAGAAAGGGACAGTAAGCCACATAGAAGGAAAATTTGGGGAAAATATTGTCTATATAGAAAATATTGTCTATAAAGAACAGATAATAGTAATGGATAAAAACAAGAAAAATCATGAGATGAATTATATTATATTATATAGGTATTATAATATAATATATTATATAGGTAAATATCTATATAACTGAAAAATTTACAATTCTGACAACAGGAAGACTGATAGGAGAATTAGTGAAATGAAAGAGTAATAAGATTCAGTACAATCCGAAGTTACTTAAGAACATATCAGTGGTGGTTGCTGATGGATAAAATAAAGAACAAAACAGAAAAGGTAATAAATTATAAAAGCAATGAATCATGAAAGCGATATTCTTCAAGGATAGGGCCTTCCATGACCACCGGGCTTGGGGAATGAGGGACAGTAATATGACTCTTCAACAGGAAGCCAGATTTAAGCCATAGTTACATCTTGCAAATCTATACTTTTTCTTTTGTATCTTCTGAAATTTGACTCAAATTAAATAAATTGTATATAAGTGAGAAGAGTCACTCCTGTTGTTTTATTCTGCTATTAATGGTACTGTGTTAACTGCTCTAAACTAGCAACTGTAATGTTTCCTCCAAAGACACACCTTCAGGGAGCTAATAGTGACCATCATTCCCTGGGCTGTCTTCTCTCACAGTAAAACAAAGAGTGGTGAGGAACCAAAGTAGAGATTAAAGGGAAACAAAAGTAACATAGTAATATTAAACCTA
>PVJD01007136.1:0-88375 GCA_004026545.1 Mormoops blainvillei | reverse complement strand
GGGTTAAGCCTGTCACTTCTGCCCTTTCTCTGTCTCCTGTCTCTTCCCAAGTCTCTCCTCAATTGTGAAATTCAGCTTAAAGTAAAAAAGCACAGTGTTGTCATCTTTTCCTAGAGAAGAAAAGATCAATTGCTCTGCAATTGCCCGTTCTCCTTGGACAGGAGCGGTTTAAAGTGAAAGCTATGGAGTTGAAGTAAAGATCTTATATCTCTTTTCCCAGACCGTGAAATTATGTCCTGCTCCAGTACATATTTCACTGATATAATTAAGCTGTTAATTCTCTGCGAGTTTACTTCAACCATATTTCAGCTATATCCCAGGATGCTGTTAATGTTTCACAGTGGCTAAGGGCGAGGCCTCCGTTCAAGACCTGGCTCTGCCACTTAACTAGCTTTTGGGCCTTAAGTAAATTACGCTTTCTTTTTTCTTTTCTTTCCTTTCTTTCTTCTTTTTTATTTTTTAATGAGCTCCAGTATCCTCAATGTAAAATTGATATAACGGTAGCGGCTGGTAGCTAACATTCACTCTTAGGCTATTGAAGCACTTATTTGAATAATTTATTTCCTCCTTTGCACAGCCCTACACAGCAAGTACCTTTTTTATTGCCATGTCACAGATGCAAACACCGAGGCTCAGTTCAGTCACTGGCCCAAGGTCACTCAGCTAGAAAGTAGCAGAGCTGGGATGTGCACTTAGTACCTAACTGGACCTACTCATAGACCCTCCCCTAGAGACTTCAATGGAAAAATGCACACATTGCCCCTATCACAGTGCCAGGCACATGGTCCATGACCTTTTACGTGGCTTTTTCTGATTCTGAAGGATTGCGTTCTTGGAAGCTTTCTGGATGGAAGGGAAGAAACTTTGAATCCCAATGGGCTTTCTCTGTTGGTGGCGACGGTCTTTGGCACGCAGTGCCAAGCCTGGAGGTGTGGACAGGGTACAGCTGCCAGAAAAGCAGTGTCCTGCTCTGACCCCCAGGCACGTCTGCTGCCCGCAGGGTTGCGGGCTGGCGTCCACGCTGCCTGGCCTTGCCGCTCCTGTCGGCGTCCTCGCTCACCGGCTCCTGAGCCCCAGAATTCACCCCCTCCTCCGGATGTCTCTAGCACCCACGGCTTTGAGCATGGGCCTACAGCACCGGGGCTGGCGCCAATTCCACGTGTCCCTGAGTGTGGCCTTCCTGGGAAGGGGGCTGCTTTTGCAGGACGCCTGGCCCCTGGGCGGTGGTTTCTGTCTGTGGTGAGCCTCCTCTGTAGGGTGCTGGGCTCCCTGAGTGGGGGACCACGTTTTCTTGTTTTGCCTCCCAGAAGGTGGGTGTCCTCTCAGCAGGGTCAGGGCCGGAGCCCTAAGGGCAGCAGTCTGCCTGGGGCGCTGCACCCAGGATCGGTTAAGCCAGGCTACCGCGTGGCCACGCGGGCTTCCGTTTTCTCTCTCCTCTCAGTTGACGGGATCAGATTGGTGAACCTGGGTGAGTCTGGGGCTCGGCCGCTGCAGGAAGCCTGCGGGTGACTGCTCGTTGGGTCAGTGTTCCCAGGTGCGTGGGGAGGCTACCTGGTTGGCCCATATCACAGCTCTGGGTTCCTCGCCTTCTTTTCCAACGATGTGTGCAGACAGGTCCTCTCAGGTTAGGAATTTACCTGTATTTGGCTAAACTGGAAAAGGAATTAGCCAGACTTTTCTCTCTCTGCCCTCGGGAAGTGGGTCTTGCTAGCAGGCTTGTTTCTCTTGTTCCATCTTCCTGGGTAGCTGGGGGGTGGCAGCCTGGAACCTTACAGAGCCCCTGGTGGGAGAGGCAGAAGGAGCCCCCTGTGGCCTGGTGGGTATCAGGGCAGCTCCTTGGCTTCTTCGTGGTGAGTGGGGTCGGACTGGGCCAGGGGTGTCTGTCGCTTGGACTTGCCCCTTTGCTGCCCCAGGCGCCCCCTCCTTTCTTCCTGGTGGAGAGGACGTGGGAAAATGGTTGCTGTCTTTGCTTTCTGCCTCCCACCCCTGGCCCGTCTCCAGCCAAGCGCACCTCAAGCTCCTCTCCCCTTTCAGACACTTAATAACTTGCAGTTCAGCTGATTTATGGGGCTAAGATAAGCTCATTATTTGAGTTGTCAGTAATTATATGAGGGGATTGATGAGAGGATTTCCCTGTTCCTTCTGTTGCATGCTTGCAAAATCATTTCAGGTTGATTTTGCATTCTTGACCCACACAGTGATGGATTTAGACATTAGCTTCTCTCCATTCAGGATAGCTTCTGGTCTCTGCGCCCATCACTTTGTAATAAGCTTGTTGTAGGTGGGGTTTCTGATGACATTTTTTAGCACCACAGGTAACACAGGCTCCCTCTGTCTTTGATAAGGTTATATTATCGTTTTTTCCCTAATTATTAAATACTTATTGAGAGCATTACCTGGAAGGAAGTCCGCCTTCTGGCCGCTGTTGTGAAACGCTTGCTGCATTCGCAACCCGAGTCAGACTGAGCGACGGGCTATTCTCGAAGATAAAAAAGCCACGAGCACCTGGAGACATGCCCTGTGGAGAGTGTGATGCACTGTAACTCTTCAGATGTTAGCTGGCTAGTTCTCCAGTAATTAATTAAACTGTTAGCATAGGTGCACCAGAGTTGACAAACCGTGGGTTAAATTCAGTTTGCAGATGTGTTTTGTTTGACCTGGACAGTATGTTAAAAATACTTTTGGAATTAGTGGTTTATATTAAAAAATTAGAAGATGTCACTCAAAACTTGCTATACCTGGATTTTCCGTTTCTCCTGTAAAGTCCTCAGACACGGCCTTGCCGGTCACGGTCCTTCATGGAGACGGTGGGCTGTCACTGCGGAATGGCTGCCTGTTCCAATGGGACATGTGTGTGTGCTCTGTCTTGCCTCCGTTTGAACCTGATCTGCTTTGTTCACTGAATTCATCAGTTTGGCCCCATCTGGCATTTGAGTTTGTGACTCCGTGACCAGACTCCAGCGAGTGTTGATGTGCCCGGTGATTTACTGCTCATCAACCGTGTTGCACCCATCCTGGCCCGAGCTGACATCTCTGATCTGATTAGCGCAGGCTCCTTCCAGCTGGTCTGCCTGCGTCTACCTTTGCACCCTCACTGCCTGGCCTACCCCCAGCCTGTGGTTGGCACAGAGGGCAGATTGGTCCTGTTAAATCATGTCCGATCATTCCCCCCTCTGCTGAGAACTGTGCCGTGACACCCTGTTTCTGTCGGAGGAAAAGCCAGAGAGCTCGCCGTCCTGCAGGTTTGCCATAATCTGGCTTCGTCTTAGCTCTCTGAGCTGCGCCCTTCTCCTCTCTCCCTCACTCTCTTCCAGCCATGAGGGCTGATCCCTAATTATGCCAGACCTCAGGACCTTTGCCCAGGCTCCCTGACAGCTCTTGTAGATATCTGCTTGGCTAATTAGTTCCTTCACTTCCCACCGGTCATGACTCAGGTCTCACCTTATCGATGAGGCCTCCCATCACCACCTTATTTTTGTAGCTCACCCCCACTCCTCTTCCTGTGTTTCCCTCCCCCACTCACCCGGCTCTACATTCTCATTTTTTTGTAGCACTTACTCCCTTTCAACACATTAGATGCTTTTAAAATCACATTTATTGTTTGTTTTTTCCCTCTGCGAGAACATGAATTCAACAATGCCAAGGATTTTTGTTTTGTTCACATTTTTATTCCAAGCCTCTAGAACAATGTCTGGCACATAGCAGGCATTAATAAATGTCTGTTGTTGGATGTTGTTGAAATCATGGAACATTTTCCAGGAGCTTCAAGGCGCTCGAAACTTAGGATGACGTTCGAAGTTGGAGTGGCTTTTCCGTCGCGGCACACACGGCTCGGAAGGTGAGCTCCCAGAGGCAGTGGTGGCACGAGTGCGATCAAGCCTGGGTGGCAGGGCCAGAGTCGCACAGCCCTCCCTGGGCCTCATCTCCTCTGCAGCCGTCTTGCCCCTCTATCTCGTCTGCTGTGACTGAACATTAGGGTGGCAGCATTCTTATCAATAGAGCAAAGAGGAAATGGGATGAGGGGAAAGAGGGGAAGTGAAGAGACAGGTGTGGGTGGCTCCCGATCAGAGGGTCTCCTGCTCCGTGCGCCGACACAGGTTTGTGGGAGTCAGCGTTGCCATCTGTGAAACAGGCCTGTTGTTGTGGGTCCTCTCAGAGGTCCCCGCAGCTCTGCAATGCTGCTGATGACTCGCTCCGACGAGGCCCTGATGCACGCGGCTGTGTTTCACACTCCGTTGCAGAACCTCCACGCACCGTCCTGTGCGCCTCTCACCTGCACTGTAGGGCTCTGAGTCGTTTCTTAAATCTGGATCGATGCTATTAAAAATACACTTTTTCTTACTTTTCGTATTTCCAGTAGAAATTCCTCTTGGGGTTCTGACATTTTTTCCCCTCCACTCAGTGAAATACAGCATAGTTGGAGGTGCCACCAGACTCCGCTCTGGTTTTCGTGTCATCTCTGGGGGGGCAGGCTGCGCTCTGACCTCCTGGGGCTGCTTCTGGAAGGCCAGCATTCCCAGTGTGGTGTCTAATGTAGTTCACGTTTTCACCTCCATTCCTGCTTGCTAATATAAAATTAATTATAGTCAAATATGAAATCGTGCAGGCTAACTATCACCTCGGCCAAGTGGCATAAAACATACCTCATTCCCACTCCAGATGGTTGTCAATAAAAAGTGACATTTAAAAACGCTGACTAAATTCAAACCTGCAAAATGCTTTCTTCCATAATTTAAATTCATTCTGGGGGATATGTGCAAGTCTGTTTTGTTATAATGCCTATAAGCAGAGTAATCTCACAAAACTAGAATATCTGCAATGGTTGTATGTTTCCCTAAAAGCTTTTCCAAGAGAAACCTAATAGCTTCTATTCAAACAAATGAAAACCCTCTTTGACTCAGGGGAACCGAACTAAACAGGCCTGTTTTCTCTCAGACACGACAGTGACAGCGTTGCACTTGTCACCTGTCTTCCCTGGGCTTTGGGGCTGGCCTCAAGGCGAAATCTTCATGAACAGATTGGGATCCTCCGAGCTCCTTGGGAGGGAGGCAGAAATGCCTCCAGATGACACGAATAAATGTGCTATTTCCAGGTGTCTCTTGCTTCCCAGGGAAACCTGGCTCACATCTTGAGGCCTCAGGTGGAATAGAAACCTTTCTTGAGCGAAGACCCCTTTCTCTTTCTCCTAAAAGGGAGAGAGGTGGGGACTCCTGGATAGGCAGGTGAGAGTGCAGTGTGGGGACGGGGAGGGGTGTGGAAAGCAGATTTTTCTTGGTGCCAGCTGTGTGATCCTAAGCAAGTTACATAACCTCTCTGAGCCTCAATTTCTGAATTTTAAGATGAGACCAATGTTAATAGTATCTGCTGCATAGGATCATTCTGAGGACTAAATAGGATGATGTAGGTAAACCCAGCACATGGCTGGCTCTTACCAAATCTTTGCCAAGCTCCTCCCTGACCTCCATGCGTCAGACTGTGCCTTATCCTTGTTGGAACAATGAAGACGTACACACTCTCTGAGCACTACTGCTTTTTCACCAGCTGCAGCACCGCTGTGCATGGGACTTGGTACACACCTCCTCGGATGCCCAGGGCTGTTGCCACCATCGGGGATGGCTCCTGGTCCCCAGCCCTGGCCGTATGTTGGGTTTGGTGCAAGGATGCTCCGCAGCCTCTCTTTGCTCTGCTCCCACCCCCATGCACTGCCTTTAGCTCCAGAAAACACAGGCCATTGGGGGTGGGTTGGAGAGGGGTTTCCAGTGCCCACTCAGCTGGCGAGTTTGTAAGTGACTGGGGGAGGGCATCCCACTGGGCATCTGCAGCTGAACTTTCTTTCTTCTCTTTGGCCCGCCCTTTTCCTTGCTCCCTGCTGGCTGTTAGGACCATCAGTGTTTGCGTGTTTGCCCGTGACACACACAGCTCCTTGGCTGGGAGCAGTGCTTGTCTTCTCAAGAGCCCTCTAGAGTTCTGAGTGCTGTGCTGAGGACCCTGCCAGGCGATCACCCCACCACGCTCCCTGTTGCACTCTGAAGACCAGCTATTTCAAAAGCCCTTTCTCTTGATCCCTCAAAACACGAGTAATGTGTTGTAATTCCAGGGCTCCCTGTTCTAGGAAATGCAGTGTATCCTGCAGATTGGCTCTCCTGGCTGGACAGTGTGGACACGGAGGGACGAGGCACCTCTCGGGCACAGGTGGGGTTGGGGCTCTGCACAGTGTCCTTGTAGACCTCAGTGGTCTCCTTGTCTATTTGTGAGCCTTCCTGCCCAGGGCCAGCCTGTGTCCCTTTTCAGTAGAGGCTCCAGAAGTAATGATGGTCTTCCCCTGAGCCATTTGCTCTCGTCACAGGGACTGGTAGGGTCTGTATAGACTGGCCGGGGTTACGGTAGGTTGGTTAGGTAGAGCCTCTAGCTGTGAGGACAGGTAACGAGAGTTGGCCCGTATTGGGGCTGCACTTGGAACGCTGTCCTCTTCCACTCTGTGGCCTGGTGATCCCTGGAACTGGCCAGAGGCTGTAGGCTTCCTGCCACAGACTTGCGATGCATGGCTGTCCACAGAGGGGAGAGACGACCGCGGTCCTCTTAGAGCCTGTGTGCAGAAACCAGGCCTTTGCAGATGAGTCAGCTTAGTTGTAGTTTAGTGGGTGAGACTCACTTCAGGAGAGATAATTTTGAGAGAATGCAAATAATTCTGTTAATTTTCAGGGAATATTGACCTGAGAGGTAGTCCAGAAAAAAAGTTCAGCTCTCCCAGAGTTAGCAAAGCTTGAGGCTTCTTTATTCTTTATTAAAAAAAACATTTTAAAAGTAAACCATTTACAAATTGAAAAGGCTGATTTTTAATTCCTGTACAAAGCTTTCCTCTGCTAAATGATCCAGTTTCCACCCCAGACCTCATTTGGTTGGGTGGTAGTGGTGGACTTCTGCAGGGAATAGCTCTTTTCAGTGATGGAGACAGAAGTCAGGGTTTTGTTTTTTGTTTCTTAATACTTAAAGAGGCAACATAACTCAGCAATGAAGAACCTGCTAGATTTGCCAGAATTAAATGAGCTCTTACTTGCAAAAGCTTGCCATACACAATGCCTAGCCCTCAATAAGTGTGTGTTATCAAAATTACATTATGTATTCCTTCTTTGATGTCCCCACTCTTGGTATGCTTTAAACATCTTCTAGCATTACTTTCAAAATCCCGTGTGGGCTACTGTGACTCAAAAAACTAGAACTTCCAGGAAAAATAAAGAACTTACTGGAACATACATGATACATCTCTCAGGCGGCTTGCACCTTCTGTTTGCTTTCTGCACTGAACCCTTTAGGATGGCGTCTTGGCCACGCAGGTGGCCTCTCCCACTGCTTCCCCCAGCTGAAGCCTCTGCGCCTCATCTTCGGTTCCTTCAACCGCCTGCAGTGTCAGACCGGCGGGAAGCTCAAACGGCTTGGTGCGTGATGTACCTGCCAGCTTGGCCTTTCTGCACCATCTGTGGACTCCAGGCTGCGGCACGTCGGTGCAGTCAGAACCTTCCATGAAGTATTTTTCTTGCTGCTTGTTCATTTTCAGGAATAAACAGGTGCTACGGTATTAGATTTTATCAATCACTTAACTGGTGAAATATATGGAAATATATCCATAAAATTGTCATTAAACCCCATTAATCTGCCAAATTTCCAAATTAGAGAATCAATTAGATTTGTTGAGTGTTTGTTTAGCTGTGGTCTCTGGGTGACTCCTGCTTTATTTACTCTCATAATTTCCCCAAAGATTTGTTTCTGTCTTCCTGAGAGAAGAATGTATTCTGCATATCCTATCAGAAACTGCTCGAAGGGATAGGGGCAGAGAGATAAATTAAGTAAATATTTCAGATTTGTTACTGTATTTCGTGGGCTGTGTAAGTTAATGATCCAAGGCCAGATACATTGCTTAAGGGCAGACACACTCAGGCTGAGTGCCGCCTTCCCTGGGGGAGCCAAGGATGGAGTACAGTTCAAGTTTCCCTGGCCTGTCTCCCCGGGGTGATGGGGCCCTGCCTCACAGCCCTTTATCTTGGACCAAACACTTATTCTCTAGGCACCAATTATTTCAAAGGCAGAAGTCATTGTTATGGTGCCACCTTGCTGCAACCCATGATCTAACGAGGCTGTCTCGCTGAGGTGTGCGCATGCCCAGAAATTGCAGGCAGGCAGGCTGGCCTCATTGAAAGTCTTGTCAGCGGGCAGAATGGGCCCATGCATGGCTGATACGGGCATCCACCTCTATAATGTGAGCTCGTTGGGAGAGGGTTTTCCTAGGCAGTCTCCCTGTTCTACCAGAGAGCGACCCTACCATTGCCATCTGAGTAGTTTGTCTTCCTATTTTTAGGATCTGATGACTCTCTTTTCTTTGGAAAATTCTTGTTAAACGTTCTCTTGATAAATATTTAGCAAGCATTTACAGTGTGCCAGGTATAGTACTAGCCCCTGTGGACTGGAAGGTAGGTGTGTCTAAGAAGGCTTCCTGGAAGAGGTGGTACCAGAGGTGAGTCTTAAAGAATCCATAAGAGAGCCAGGTGAAATGATTCATACTGAGTAACTCAGCTGAACTGCTTGTAGTCAGGTGTTAGTGTTATGCCCACTGGATGGAGGAGCAACTGAATTGCAGAGAGAGTAACTTGCTCAAGGTCAAGAACTAGTGTGTCAGCTTAGAAAGTGTCTCTCTATAGCCACTTCCTAAGTCTCTCTGGAGAGACTTTCCAAACCTCGAGTGGGACCCGCCAGCATGGAGCCGTGACCTTCACGTTGGTGTCTGGGGACCTGAGGCCTTTCCGGGAGCGCGCTACGTGAACGGCCTTTGGCTGGCACGCCTATCCAGGCTTTTCTCAAAGCGTGAGTGATGGGTGCCCGCCCAGGCTAGGGGCGTGGTTTTGGACCGGCCCCTCCGCTCAGCGTCGCCTCTCAGGCATGCCGCCCCGAGGCCTTGCAGGGGCTAAGCGCGCGTCTCTCCAAGCCGCACGGCAGGACTGTTATTTCTGCTCCATCAGCCGCCTCACCTCACCACAGCCTTGCCTTCTGGTGGTTGGTTTTTTTTTTTTTTTTCCAGTGCACACACAGTGAAGCAGCTGCTTGCAGTTTGTCTGTAGATGGGTGATTATTGTAGTTATTAAACACTGTCAGTTGGGAAGGAGTCACCAGGCACTGAGTGCCAGACTGGTGTTGGTAGGATGCGGGGAGATATGTAGACCTGGACGGAGTGTCCTGTTTTCCATTTTGCTTCCTGACCGAGACCTGCTCCTCGCAGACCAATGAACGTGCATCCTGTTTGTGCAGGCTGCATTTTCATTCCCATTTGATGAGAAATGCAGTTTTAATTCCAGAGATCACATGGGATGAGTTGTGTTCATAAGACTGATAAATCATTTAAAAGAATGTTACTTCGGCATGCCTGACCTTTGTGTGGATTGTGGATGAATTGAAGGAATGGATCCAGATCATGTCAGAAATATTTAACCATTACAAAAAATTGTGGAAAACAAAATCCAATAGAGCTGTAAAGCTATCTGACCATCCTCCCGAGCTACAGAAATGCAGTGTTCTGGGACCATGGCATTGGCATAAATGTGCCACTTGGTGGGCCGCCTATAAGAAGAAGACCCCAGGATAGAAATGAGGAGGGGCGGTCTACATTCTGGCCCCAGCTCTGTTCACTGACCACCATTTGCACTGGGCCTGGACAGAAGTCATTTCATCTCACCAAACCTCAGCTTCGCTGGCTCATCGACTCCACTTGACTCTCCCTGGAAAACGTGGGCACATGCAAAAAAGTATTTTCACACAATGCCAAAGGTTGGCGGACCTCTTGAAACCCATCCACAGGCCTCAGGGGAAGGACTCCTAGATCCACGGAGCCCTGTAGTCTCTCTGCTCCGAAGGCCATCTGAAAACTCACCTGACTTTATAACACTCTTCTCTAGTGGAGGAGACAAGGAGAGCTGGCCCTCAGAGCTGAATTCCTCAGTTCCCCATGGGCCCTGTCTCCTGGCTCAGCACAGTGAACATTTATTGAACACCTTTTGTATGTGAGGCTTTGGGCCAGGTAAGTGGGCGTCAAGATGTGCCTGATATGCACCCATCTCCTAAGGGGGGCTATCACATGGTCACAAGCATTAATGTGGGAGTGTTGGGATTGAGCCTGATTCCGACCTTGTGGTAAATTCTAGTTCTGTCCTTTGCCATCCTCGACAATCCACTGTATTTAAGTTTCCTCATATGTACAATAAGGGCAATAATTCTAGGACTTTCTACCTCTCAGAATTATTGAGAGAATTGGATATGTTCCTGTAGTAATTTTTAGAACATTAATCATTAACTGTTTTGGGACAGTACAGTATAAAGGGGTTAAGTTGTAAAATTCTTGGTATCTATTAAGAGTTTTGCAGTCTACTCATGGGAAGAAGATATTTGCCAATAAAAAAGTAAATAAAAATGTAATAATGGATGACAGCACACACTGAGAGTTTGGAGAAGGAAGGCATTGCCTGGGGTTGAACTGACTGAATCCAAGGATCTTCACTTTGAAGGATTAATTTTAACTCCTATTGCTTTATTTTATAAATCATCATGTTAATTGTAGAAAAATAGAAACTACCACTTATTAAAAAACAAAGAACAAACCTAAAGCACATAGCATCTACCATCTAAGCAGTTGGAGATAACCACTTTTGACGGTTAGGTGTAAAGCCCTTAGACCTTGGGATGCACGTATGTATGCGGAGAGTGACTCACTTGTTCATTGAACCGTGTTTATTCAGAGCGTGCAAACATTCTGGCCTTGAGTTAGGTGTTGAAGTCTGTAGTGGGAAACAAAGCAGACGTGGTTCCTCAAGGACGTACTTTTCTAGGTTGGGAGGCATTTATAAGAATATGTAATTGTAACTGTTACTTTCTGTGAATGTAAGTGTGCACACATGAGTGTGCCCCCGCCCCCCCACTCACTCACTCACTCTCAGCTGGGGCTATGCTCTATTTATTGCTTCACTCTTGGTCACTTTCCCTCGATAATGTGCTATGAACTTTTCTCCATGTTGGTCAACACACGTATTAGTTTTCTGCTGCCTGTCAGGCACCCAGAGTCTCGTTGGCATACAGCGTAAGCACTGATGTGTGGAGGTAGCTGGGGCCGACTCCCCTGGTCTGGCCTCTCTGGATGTCTCTGGGTCCTCGGGCTGTCAGGCGATCTAGGATGGCAGCGGCTGCCCGAGACAGCTCGGAGAGCTCTGCGTGTCTTACCTCCCAGCAGCTCCCTCAGGATGTTCTCACGGCCACCACCAAGGCACAAAGCAGAAACTGAAACTCTCGAGTATATTTCAAGCCTCTTCTTGTGTCCTGCCTGCCGACAAGTCACATGGCTAGGCCCAAGGTCAGTTTGTGAGATGACTTCAAGGTGACGTGGCCAAGGCTGTGTATACAGGGAGGAGAGAAGAATTGGGGGCTTGAATGCAAACCATACCCATTACCCTTCTCAGTTGCCGCACAGGATTCTACTCTGTGCCTGTAGATGGGAGGGATTTTAGACATGGGTGTTTTTGGCAGAGGCGTGGATACAGCGCTGGGTTGGTGGGGCTGGGTCTGCTCGTCTGCCAGGAATGCAGCGTGGAGAGTGTTGTATGCTGGGAGGAGGAGGCTGGACCTGACCTTGTCGGTAACTGGGGGATAACACAATGCAAGCAGGGCCTGGAGAGGTAAATCTGAAAGTGATATTGAGCGTGCATTGGGTGAACAAAGGCTGGAGAGAGGGAGACAAGTCAGTATACATTGAATAATCCAAGTACAAGTCTGGAGGTAGAAGGAAATGGAAGGGAAGAGATTGGCCAAGACAATTAAATTAATAATTGTGACTTTAATTGAATTCTTATTATGTGCTGCCAGGTATGACACCAAATGCTTTGCCTTATTATCTATAATCCTCACCACAGTCCTATTAACTAAGCACTCATGTTATTCCCCTTTTATAGACAAGGAAACTGAGGCACGACAATTAAGCAGCTCGTCTAATTAAGGTACCACGGCTGCTTAGTGGCAGTACTGGGATGTGACCTGTGTAGTCTGTCCCCAGAGCCTACACCCCTCACAGTAACTCCGGGAATCCCTGCTGGTAGCAGGGGACCCTGTTGAGAGACATTTGATAAGACTTGGTAACTGTTTATGGAAGAAAAGAGGGAAAGAAAGGAGAGATGGAAACAACTGAACAGTCTGGTGCGGGAGCAGGACTCGTGGCGGTAGTGGGAGAGCAGGAGGCAAGCCTCGGAAGCAGCGGTGAAGCCACAGGCCCACGGGGTCTGTCCGGGGAAAGGAGAAACATGAAGAGCGGGGAGGGGTGGCAGTGGGGCTTTGAGGCCAGCTTTCAGTTCGGAACTGGGAGGAGAAAGTGGAGCCCCTGAAGGAGCGACCTGGAAGGTAGGTGGAAAACCCACCTGCGTTTGTCCTCTGGATAGAATTTAGTTGTTCTAGACTAAAGAAGGGCAGTTTTAAGATGGAGAGGTGGTCTACAGTCATGAGTGGGAAAAGCCATCCGGAGGTGGAAAACTGAGAAAAGTTGAAGGATTCGGTAATGCGGAGGTGAGGCGGGGGATGTTGGGCGGAGCAGTTCCGGGAAAGCCGGGGAAACAAGGCAGGCCTCGTTGCAGCCTGGACAGAGCAACTGAGAAGTGTGGCGCCTGGGTGTCAGCTTTAGAGCGTGTGCTTCGGGCGCTTGGCAACAGGGACCAATGTGGGCGGGGAGGCCAAGGAATCCCTGTGCACTAGAGAGTGGGAGGCTGGGAAGAGAGGGTGCGGGCAGCGCAGGGCGCCTGAGCTTTCAAATGCAGGCAGGTCCACCATCGCCGTATCGCCACGTTGCACACATTTTCTCAGTTGCCCACTCCCCACACGGCAGGCAGAGGATCTTTTGACCAGAAAACCGCTGAAGTTCTCCCTTGTCCTCGGGACAGGTGGCTGGCAGGCCGGCTACCCTTCCTGTTGGGGTTTTGGCTGGCCCTGCGCAGAGGTGGATTACGGTCAGTTGAGGACTCGGGCACAGAAGAAAATATTGGGCCCCTTAAAAAAAGAGAGAGACAGGGAAAATAAAAATACATGCCTTCGGAGGTCGGGGCCGAGGGTGCCGCCCAGTGTGCCTGCAGGTAAGTCCACCTCTGGCCCCTCTGGCCCTGCAGCCCCATCCTGCCCCCAGGCCTCTTTTGAAACGGTTGACTCCAGGCTTCTCTCCTGCACCTCTGCAAAGTGCCTTGTCTCTGCTGAAACCCAGCACCGCGTGTGGCATGCGGGAGGGCCCAGTACGGCTCTCCTGAAGGGAACAGAGATGGCTGGTGTTAACACACAAGAAGCAGCCCTTGCTGGATTGCCCAGAACAGCTATGGAGGTGGCATCTCTCTGGTGCTCCTGTCAGACTCTGCCGCACTCACCGGCAGAATGACTGTATTTATCAAACCCTACCAACTGCCCTCTGCCCCGCATCCTCCTTTTCTCTTTTCTTTTTAAAAATGGAAATAGAATAGGCAAAGCGGACCTCACACGGACCCTTTTCCTTTAGACAAAGAGCTGGTATTCCTATTAAAATGGTAATTTCCTTTGTTTAAAAAGGCAGATGCGGTCAAATTAAACTAATCTAATTTGCAATTTTTCATTAAAAATATATAAGAGTTAGGCTGGGAGGCTCTTTGGGTCCCTGGGGTCATTGTGTTAGCAGCCACGGGAACAGATGTCCTCTATTTGCTTATAGATACATACAGCTTCCAGGCAAGCATCATTTCCTCACATTGACTTCTCCGTGACCTTGTTTCAGCCCATGGGGGATTTCCGTCTGCCAGCTTGTCTTGCATTTTGCCCTTTTTATTAAATAGAAAATTCCTAAGTACCCCTGGGTTTCAGAGTCCCTTGTAGAGAGAAGAGGAGGAAGGGTCTCCTCTAACTAATAGGGAACATGGGACAAAGACATGAGTTTTCTGTAAGAGTGAGGAAGGATGCAAAATCCTCTGGGAAGCTGGGAGGAGGCAGAGAGGTCCTTTGACCCATACACGTGGATCCAGGTGGGAGGACACTGGAGGGCACAGCTGTGTTCCTTCTTACTGAATGGGCCCTTGACACCCTCGCATCCCGGAAGTTGTCGATACCATCTGTAGCCTAGGTTTTCCCTCCCCAAAGGACCATCAGGCATGCCTGACACCTGTATGACCCCATCTGAATCTTAGTAAGAGTTCAAGTGCCCTCAGCAGTCCGGACAGCACAGGTGGAGCCCAAGATATTGTGGTCAACTGTTTTTTCTTTCACACCCCAGCCCTGGGGGACTTGGGTCCCGTCTGTGCTTTAGCGGCAGTTTTGGCATCTCGGGAGAGACCTGGGTTGGAGCTCCAGCCCTGCCTCTTGCAGCTTTGTGGCTCCGTGACTGTGAAGCGGGGATGCTGCTGTGCTCAGTCAGGCCTGGTGTCGACTGCTCCGTGTAAGCTTGGTGCACAGCCGTCGTCATAAACAGCAGCTTGTGCCATTGCCACCAGCTTTGAGATTGCTTATTGGGACCTAGCATGGTAAATGCACAAGACCAGGGATCCCTCCTGCTTCTGCATGACCTCAGCAATGACACCCTGAACCCCGAAGAAGGACGTGGCCCGTTGGCTCACTGTGCTGTGTTAGACCACAGGGGTAGAAGAGACGTGTGAGACCCACAAAGGCAGGCCGTGCTAAGGAAGGAGGGAGCTCGAAGCTTCTGAGGGACAGACAGGACCTGGGCAAAGTGTTCTTGGAAGTTTAGAGTGCTCTTGGCCCTTCTCATAGCCCTGAGTGGTGCTAGAGCTTGGGAGGCAGCGGAAGTGCTTTCATACCATTTCAAAGAGGGTGGATATGCTTGGAACTACATGTTTTATTTGGATTATCATTTGTAAGCCTGTGATGAACCATCACTGAGGAAGTGTGTGCTTTACTTGTACCTCTTCCTGTCTTGATTGGTCTTTGGAATGAGCCTTAGGTATTTCGCTGTAGTTGGCCTATTTTCTTGCCTACCTAAATTATGCCAATTTGTGCAAAGCACAGTGTGCGATGACAAGTGAACGGTCTGTAGCGAATTCTCTCTTCTGCAGCCCTCTTCTTGTCACTGTCACAGCTGTGAGCATTGGCAAGTCCTACAAGAAAGATTTTCTTTTCCTCTTCAATGTTTGTCTAAAATTAATTTTGACTGTTTTGAAGAGATTGCCGAGCAGTCAGAGGGTTTTGCAGAAGGAATCTGTAGCCAAACGCTTCAAACTCAGTGTGATATGTGGGGCGTAGCAAGACGGAAACCGGGCCCCCATCGGTGCAGAGCTGGAGGGTAGGGGTAGCTGCCATGCCACTGAGTAGCCCTGGACGGGAGCCTGGTGGCTGGAGCCTTTACTTATGTCACACTGTGTGGACTTCAAGGACAGGAGATGGCATTTGCTATTATAGGCCCACAGACACTGGCCATTGAGCTGTATGTCAGGAAAAATAATACTTTTCTAAGAATATAATTGCGTGACCTTGCTTTTGCTCTGTGGTATTTTGCGGATTCAACATTAACTCCTCCCACGCCTCTTACCCCAGAAATCACATCTAACAAACACAGGGAGAGCTCGGCTCCGCATTTGGAAAGGCTGTCAGTGTCCGCTGCGCTTCTCTGTGTCCTGCGGGCCTCTGTAGTTTGTGCGTCTGCAGTTTGCACCCAGCACAGTGCTTTCACCCGGGAGGCGAAACTCACCCCCTAGACCGTGGGCGCTGGCGGACGGGGCCAGCTTTTCCTCTCTTCTTTCCCCGCTGCCAAGCAGAGGCCTGGCATGTAGTAGAAGCTCAATAAATACTTGCCGAGTGTGTATGAACAGAGTTTCTGGTCATTGATTGGATTTCATATTATAAACATTCCCTCTGTGCCACTGACAGATAGTTTTGGTTTAACTGTTCCTACTTTCCCCTTGGTTTTAAGAGTACTTTTACCTGATCCTGGGTGGACAAGGCAGGATGTAGTGCAGCACCCTGAGGTGGGAAGGGGAGACCTGGCTTCCGGTCTCCACTTGTGCCACCTTCTCTGTGGGAGTTTAGTCCATCATTTTGTGGGTTCTGAGTCTTACTGTGTGTCCTAAAAGCAGGGGTCACAAACAGAAGCCCAGCGCCTGTTTTTGTAAAGACAACCATCCTGGAACACGGCCGTGCTCATTTGTTGGCGCGTTGTCTAGGGCAGCTTTCATTGCTGTAACACAGTTGAGTAGATGTGACAGAATCCGTATCATCCAGAAAGGCCAAGTGTTTACTCTCCGGCCCTTTGCAGAAAAAGTTTGCTGATCCCTGCTCAACACTGTCCAGGAGGTGCTCGGCGAGGGCAGGTGCCCGGCAGAATGTGTGTTCGGTGGGCGCCTGCAGCGTGGACGGCTGAGTGCCGCAGTTTCAGTCTTCAGGTGGAGCGTCCGGTTCTAGGGCCGGTGCAGGGGGTGAGGGTGTGGGCTCAGTGCCGGCACCAGCTGTGAGGGCCAGAGGCCTGTGCAAAGGCGTGGCCGGCTGAGTGTGATGTGGCACCTGGATTGACCGCAGCAAGGAGCAGTGGGTGGTGCCCATTTGTTTAGTTACCTGGTATTCATTAAACAAAGCAATTGCTGAGTGCCAACAATAGCCATTATTCTGGTTATGGAGCACATGCTACTTACCGGCCGCTCTGTATTTATGTGTGTTGTCCGAGGTGTTTATGACATTCCTGACAGCCGGCCGTAATACCCCTGTTCCTCAGGTGACAGCGGGAGGCCCAGATGCTAATTCACAAGTCCAAGGTCACATCGTTAGCAAGTGGCAGAGCTGAGCCCCAAGGTCTGGCTGCTGCGGGACCCCGTGCTATCACTGCTGATGCCACGACCCCTACTGTGTTAGGGGTCCTTGGCATATCAACAGGCATCTTCCCTGCTCTCACAGGGTTTGTAATCTAGGGGGGAATCTGAGTGGTCTCAAATGTATTTTTGGAATGAGGCATGAGGAAGCTTCTGGGAGAAGAAGATAAAGAGGATTGTGCTAATAGGAACATGCTACGTTTATTGTTTACCGTGTGCCTGACACCACGCAAAGCACGTTACAGACGTTACCTCTTTTAACCTGACTAATCCCATGGGATAGGCATTGTAAAGCTGAATTGTGCCCTTCCCCACAAAGGTATGTCTAAATCCTAACCACTGGTGTGTGTAGATGTGACCTTATTTGGAAATAGGGTCTTGGAAGATGTATCTAATTTAAGGATCTTTAGATGAGATCATCCAGGAAGGTAGTGTGGCCCCTAAGTCCAATGCCTGGTGTCCTTATAAGAGAAAGGAGGGGGAGGTTTGACACCCAGGCACAGACAGAGGGAAGAAGGCCACATGCAGGCGGAGGCAGAGATCAGAGATATGCCACCCTAAGCCAGAGAATGCCAGGAGCTTCCAGAAGCTGGAAAAGGCAAGGAGCCTTCTCCCCTGGAGCCTTTGGAGGGAGCATGGCCCTGTCATCACCTTCGTTTCGGACTGTAAGCCCACAGGTCTGTGGTAACTTGCGACAATGAATGTAGGGCCACCTGTTATCCTGCTGGGGGAGGCCGAGTTAGTTGCGCAGGGTGGAACAGCAGGTGAGTGGTGAGCTTGCACTCAAACCTAGGTTGGTCTGCTCAGGGCCGTGGGCAGAGTTAGGGTTCAAGGTCGGGCAGAACCCGATTAGCAGACCGTCGTGGACACAGCCCCCCCGGCCAGCTCGGGGGTCATCTAGGTGAGCATCTGTGGTTGTTTTTCAAGAGCCTTGTTCCCAGCCTCGAAGGGCAAGGTACCTCTCTGCCTCCTGTGTCCCCACAGGGAGCTTCCCGGGCCATATGTCCCTGCTGTGCTGACAGCCCTGGCCTGGGCCCTTGTTCACGGACCAGAGCCCACGAGGCTTATGGCAGCTGGGGACAAAAGAGGACAGCCTTGGAAAATGTGGCCTGGATCCTGCTCAGCCTCCTGAGGCACAGGCCACAGAGACGGCCGGAGAAGCGGCCTCTCTGCTTGGTCCGGCAGCCGGGGGGCCGGCGCGCGCCTTTTACGGCCCTTGAAAGAGCTGAGCTTGGTTTGGCTGGCGAAGAGCGAGCTAGTTGCTGAGTTTCAGTGGGTGCTTTGAATGTTTAAAATTTATACTGATGCATCGCTCCTCGGGGAGGTAAGAGGTGCAATACCCCCTGACGCCTGAAACCCCGAACACACTTCCTGAGAGGGAGCCCGTGGCTGACCTCCTCTGCCGCGGCCGCCCCTGAGAACTGGCATAGGTGCCCGCCGGTGCGGGGCTGAGGGGAGAGCAGTGCCTGCTGCCCGGCCACAGGGCCTCCACGGTCTAACTGTGGCTCAGGCTCCCCCAGTCAAGCCAGTTCCCTCAGAGTCAGTGCTGACCCAACCCAGGATGTGCCCATCTGACCCGAGCCTGGGCCACTGTCCTCTTCGGTCTTAGACTGTCCCCACTGCTGACCAGAGGGAAGGAGTAGTCACCCTGATTAGAGGGCCTTGGGGAGCCAGCCTGAACTCATGGGGGTGAGGAGTATGATTAGAGAACTTCCAAAGGCTCCCCGCAAACCTCCCTTCTCGCCCTCTCCTTTCGAGGAAGAGGGGTAGGTCAAACTCGGCCAGCCGGCTAGCCGCCGGCATTGTCAGAAAAATTAATTTGTCAGCTCAGCTGTGGGAATGGAGAGCTCGGTGGGCCAGAGGGTGGGAGGAAGAAAGACAATCGAAGCTGTCATTGTGGGCCTCTATCATGTGCTAGGCAGTGTGCTAAGATTAAAAAATTTTTTTTTGCAGGTTTTTATTTGACTTCAGCATCACAGCAACTCTTTGCGATATTCTCCTATCCCCATTTATAGGAGGCTAGCGACTGGGCCAGAACTCGCAGTCAGTGGCAATGCTGGGATCAGAAACCAGGGAGTTTCTGGCTCCAAAGGCCATGCTCTGAACTGCTGCTCCTGGAGCACGCGGTGCTGTCTGCAATGGGCCGCCCACTGGGTGGTCTGCGTGGAGACTGTGGAAGAGAGAAAGACAAGGGGGACATCTTTGCTTGTTTCACAGTTTTAACCAGTCCTGACCCAGTAGCTAATCAAACTTCCGAGACCTGTCGTGCCACATGCTTTTATTTGAAGGTGAACGTGGATAAGCTGTTTTCCCCGCAGGGCAGTGCTACCCACTCCCTGTCCCCTGGGTCGCGCTTCCTAAGCCACAGCCCCCTCTAGAAGCTTGCACTTACGTGTTAGGGACACACCGACCACTTGATTACCTGCTTAGGAAAATGAGTCCAGAAGCTGTTGTGATGGCCATGCCACTAAAGCAGTCACCTGGGTGAATTGTCTGTAGTGTTGCATCCATTTTTAGCTATGGGTTTTGTCAAACCTGTCACATGACCTCCCCCCCCCCCCCAAGTTTCCCCTCCTCTCTATTCCCTGCTCTCTGCTCTTAGTGGGTCCTTACAGGGTAGGGTAGATACATTACACCACGGATGGAGCATGACTCACGCACATGACATTTGCTTCACCAAGTTCTCTGTCTGGTGAGTTTATTTGGTGTGGGTCTTAGGGAGTTGTTATGTGAATATCTTAGAGGAAAAAAGGGGGAATGATGAATGCTTGGAAAGTGCTTCCCTGACATTCTAATTCTTACTTGCTAACTGTTAAAGTGGCAATATTTAGTCTGAGGGGTCAGTCTGGGCAGGGAATTGGTTTCAGAGCCTTCCCGATCGGGACTCACGGACTGGACCACCGCCAAGGTCTGAGTTACCTGAGAGAGAAGTTTATTTGGGCTCTGGAAAGAAAAGATAGTCTTCATACCCACTTACCCCATAGTTTCTATTGTCATGTCAAGCCCTGACTAGTGACTCCTTGTAATGGCCCTGTCGGATGTGTCATTTGAAAATCTCACATTCAAATCAGATGTGGACTTAAGGTGTGATTTGCGGCTATTAAGCCAAAGAAATGAGCAAAAAGTTAAAAATCATTAGCTTCTCTTACATGGTTTCGAAGCAGTACCAGGACCCTCCAGTGGGCGAGAGATGCTGCTTGCTAGGGAGCAAACAATGTTTTGAGAGACCCCGTCACGAGAGTTTTTGTTTCATTTGCTGAAGAAACAGATTCCCGTGTTGCCCAGGGTTTCCCTTTGCAGCATAGATACATATGCAGATCTTTGATCTCCCTGTGTTAAAGGAGTTTGAAATGATTCATTGTGATGAAACTCACTTCGGATTGTTAGTCTGTCTTTGTTGCGATGGGAAACTAGCATGAGTTTTCATTCTGGTGGCTTTAAAACATCAGTCCAGAGAAGAGGGAGTGAGCTGGCAGGCACCCTTGCCGACCCCGCCAGTCCGGAGGCACGCCGCTGAGGTTAGCTGGAGACAGGAGAGAGTTCTGCTCTCTCTTAAGCCGCCAGGTACAGAGGCTGGCTCAGGGTTCTGCAGGAGAGCGGGCCGCACTGCGCGGCTGGAGTTGGGGGCAGAAGCCCGGGCCCCATTGTACAAAAGCTAAGCCTGTGGAGAACTGAGGATACAGCAGTGGTCTCGAGGGTCTGACTCCATGGACACCTGGGAATATAACCCTTGTCTTCCTGGCATCTTTCCACGTCTCTGCGGCTTCTCTCTTCTCATTTCCAGCTGCTGCTTGTCCTGAGACCTCACATTCACACTCCACCTGAGGCGACTGAGTCACTTCTAGTGGTTACTTCACAGTTGCTGGCTAGTGTGTAGGCCGCTAGCCCCCTGCACTGAGCCGGGGAGGACTGCCTGTAGCAGCCATGCTGACCTGTGACCATGGACCCTGTCCGGCCCCTGCTCACAAAGGAGGCCATGAGCACGTAGCTGTGGGCAGCATCTTCATCTCCCCTGTGGCTCAGATGGGGCTTCTGACCTTGTACGTGAAGGGCCTTTGGGTTCCGCTAGCCTCAAAGCCCTGGGAGCCCAAGAATCTGCCTGTGACTGTCACGGCTGAGTGTCCCTCAGGCAGCAGTGCCCATGTAGAACAAAGCTAAGAAGTCAATGGGAAGTGTTGTATATCTTCCAGCTCTATCTTGGCCAATTTCTTTCCTACCCTATCTGATTTCTCTTTAGGATGAGGACTTCATTTCAGCATTGATTTGGTTAATGTGCCCATTTTGGAATCTGTTGTAAAGAACGTCAAGGGATTTCTTCTGATGAGAAGGAAATCCTGAATTCTGCAGCTGGTGGTCAGGCAGAAGCATAGGAAGTAGCCCCCTCCCGCGATTTATCTGCGAGCTTATTTAATTGCATACAAGTACGTCTTGCCATGTTCCAGGAAACTTATTATTCCACAAATAATGCATGTTCCTTGTAGAATGTTTTAAAATAAGTAACAGGAACAAATTGTTTCTTGATGCTTGGAGAACAAGACATCTCACATTAAAATTTTTTTCTTAAAGTTAAGTCAACTTTAAGCGCAAGTTCCTGAGAGAGAAGAGAGGCCCAATGTCAGGCATTTCTCGAGGCTCCTCCCCTTGGGGGACGGACTTACAGGAGATTCAGGAGGGAAGGAGGACCCTGAGGCCTGTGTCCGCTGGCACTGAATGCTTCTCTGTGATGGGGCCCCACACAGCCTTTCCCACGGGGGCCCCTCCCACACCCAGGCCTGTGGTCAGAGGAGCCAAGCGCCCCCCCACCCCGAGGCTCCCACACGCTCCTCCTTGTCAAGCCCACCCAATGCTGAGTCAGCCTGAGTGCAGGCCTTCACCTCTTACCCCCTGGAGGCGCTTCCACAAGGTCATTTAACTCATTGGGCCAAGAAATCAAAAACACAGAAATTGCAGGAGGGCTTGTCCTTTGCCTTTCAGTTCTTCCCCTCTCATTCCGAAACCCACAAACAATAATATTTACTCTTCTGTGGAGCAAAGGGAGCCCCGATCTTTAGAAGTTCAAAGCTGATCTCTCCTTGGTGGGTTAGGGAAGCGAGGTGCCATGTTGATGAATGTACTGCAGCAAAAACAAACAAATGAAAAAAACATCAGCAAGATTCTTAGTAATGTGTGTTTTTTATGTACGAGGACAGGAAAAGAAAGTGCAGGTTAGCCATAGTTTGTTGCCCATGCTTCCCAGCTGTTTAACATTTTGTTGACCTTTCTAACCCCCCCCCTTTTTTATATGCACCTATATTGAGGTGCTCCAGAAAGGTTGGAGACAGAGATCCAGTATACAGCAGTATTTTATAAAGAAGAAACTGATCTGAAGGGAAACCAAGGGCATGAAAATAACATCAATACAGGAGTTACCTTTCCCGTAAGGCTTATTTGTGTCCCCTATCGCCCGCCAGAAGGGGGTTCTGTGAAAATAGACTCTTCTCCAAGGAGCTTTCAAGGGAGACCTGTTTGTATGGTGAGTCTAATTAGTTTTTGAAAAGCCCCCTCCCCCTAAATCCCAGGGGAGCTCTGCTGGCTGAGGACCTTGTACTTGCTGAACCACAATTCAAATCACAGTGCGATTGTGATCAAACCCAGCACTCTCATTACTCCTTTGCCTCTCACATCAAAGCCACTCACGTCGACAGCTGCGAAGCCCAGCACACAAGGCCTGTGATTCTTGGCAGGCCAGTTTCACTTTCTTTTTTTAAAGAAAATTAAAGTTATTGTGATAACACTGATTAATAACATTATATAAATTTCAGGTGTACAATAATTTGTTATCTGTGTAGTCTGTTGTGTGCTCGCCGCCCAAAAGTCTACTTCTTCCTGTCTTGATTGGTCTTTGGAATAGACCAATCTTATATATACAGGGTCTGGCACAAATAAACCCCTTATATACAGGGTCTGGCACAAATAAACCCCTTTTTTATTACAAAATCATAAGCACCCTTATATACAGGGTCTGGCACAAATAAACCCCTTTTTTATTACAAAATCATAAGCACGTAATTCTGTGATATGACAATATCACACTCAAGCACACCATGTGACATTTTAGGTAAAATGTTCAAACTAAAACTATAAACATTACACCCATATTATTTACCTTACTAACCATACTCAGGCCGGCGTTACTTCTGCCAGACCCTGTGTTTGACCCCTTTATACTTTTTGCCTTTCCTCTAACCCCCTTCCCCTCTGGTAAGCACCATTCTGTTGTGTGTATCTATGAATCTGTTTTTGTCTGTTTTATTCGTTCGTGTGTTGCTTTTTTATTTTCCACACCTGAGTGAAATCATACAGTTTTTGTCCTTTTCCCTCTGACTTGTTTTATGGAGTGTAGCTCTCTCAGGGCCTGTCCATGTTGTCAGAAGTGTTGGCACGGATGAGGAGAAGAGGGAACCCTGGTGCACTGGTGATGGGGTAGTGAATTAGCACAGCCGCTGTGCAAAACAGTGTGGGGTTTCCTTAAAAAAATTAAGAGCGGAACTAGAATTACCAGGTGATCTAGCTTCACTTTTAGTAAGCAAGGAGTGCAGGAGGGAGAGGCGATGGCGGCGCTGGCTGCCAGAGGAGGTGGGGGCGAGACCCGCCATGCTGCTCTCGCCCTGGGACCAGGAACACCCAGGGCGCTGGTTGCTTTCCAGCCTCACTGGGCAGGTCTCAGGCCTTTATTCTAAGCCCAGCTTGTCCCCAGACCTGGAAATGATCAGAGGCAAGTGTGCCGGAGGGGTCCCTGATTTCCTTTTGTCATGTATGCCCATTTTACCTCGTGGACTTGGTTGCTGAGATGCCCGGCGACAGTTTTATTGCATTCGGTGCTTTGGAGGTTGCTTTCGAGTTTCTCGTGGCGTCTGCTGAAAAGGCCCTGTGCTCTGGGCTCAGAGGAGGGGAACATCCCTCTAAGTCCCCTTGAAGTGGCTGCTGTGGCTTTGTTCTGCGCACACATGTCTTTCTAAAATCAAATTGTGCGTCTCCCCAGCAGGGAGGGCTGGGGGTAGTGGAGGCCGCGTATAATCTGCAGATCTGGAGCGTGAGGCTCCTGCGAGCTAATCCCACTGCTGGAGTGTTTTATTGTTGTGGCGGGATTTCTGTTTGGGGGTTTAAGAAAGACCCTTGTTTGTATTTTAACCACAAGGATAGGCAATTGCCTTCTTTCTTAAACGAGCCTGGGTCAAGGTCTTACCTAAGGCAGGATCGTGGATTAAATAATTTACTGAGATTTTCTTGGATTTTTATTATATATTCTTATCGTGGTAGAACACACAAAAAAGTGCACAAACCTTAATTGTGTGGCTCAATAAATGTTTACCTCTGGGTGTTCCTCTGTAACCTCAGACTTAAGTACATTCCCAGCCCCTACCCCTGCCCTTGGGCCTGTCGGCTGGCATTCCCTGACCACGGGCAGCCACCGTCCTAACTTCTGTTTCCATTGATTAGCTTTGCCTGTTTTTGAACTTGATATAAAACGAATCCATCCAGTATATATTCCTTGGTGTCTGCCTTCACTCACCATCTCTCTGAGATTACCACGTTGTATCTTGAAGTAGTTCTTTTTCATCACTGTGTTATATTCTGATATTTGAACTTATTAACACAATTTATTTCTCTACTAGTGGGTACTTGGTTTCTTGACATATTTTTAAAGCTCAACATATAAGCCATCTTTTGATAAAGGCCAACGTTTATTCCACCGATGTAAAAAAATGAGCAACAACACTTTCTTTTTCTCAAATGGAATTTCATACGGAGTCTGTTCATAGGAAGTAGATCGAATATGAAGGACTGCTACAACTAAGCTGGCTTTGAGCCCTGGCTTCTCTCCCCCTGGGGTGGCCCTCGGCGAAGTGGCTTTGCTCATTGGGGCAGGGCCCGCCTTTGGTGTTGACCGACCCGCCCGCTTCCCCCTGACTGTGCCTCCTTGGACAGATTCCTTAACCTCAGTTTCCTTATCTACAAAACGCAGATCGAAGGAAAGTGCCTACATCACAGGGTTATTGAAAACGTTAAGTGAGACAGCGCAAGGCAAGCACCACACACAGCGCTGATGTGTAGCAAGTGCTTAGTGAGTGGTGTGGCGACTGCTACTGCCATCATTGTGGGCGTCATCACTTCCATGTCACAGGGCCCGCCACTCCCCGGGGACCGTTGTGAAGCGTGGACTCAGGCCAGTGGCAGGACCGCAGCCCTTACCCTCCCTCCAGCCCCATGAAGATGTGTAAGCCACAGCTCGCTGGAACGTGTCTGAGGCACTTTTCCCTGCTAATTTGAGAGTGTTTTGGAGGCAGGCACGTTGTACCCCTGTTGCCTGGCAGGAAGCTGGTACAGCACCGGCAAGTGCACTGGAATCCCCCAGCCCCCGACTCCCCCCAGACCCACCTTCTGCCGTGTCCCTGGTCTTGGGGGGACTGTTGATCTTGCTGAATGAAGACCATGTGGGGCTCTGTGCTTGTGGCAGGATGTCCCCTTGGCACGGATCCAGAAAGAGGTTCGGATGGGAAACTGGAGCCCTTCCAGGCTTGTCTTCCAGCCTGGCTTCCAGCCAAATGGAACTCCTGGAGCCAGGCCCGGGACCAGATGTAGCTGGAAGGATTAAATGTAACTATTATTGCTGTTCATAATAACAATAGTTAACATTTGCTTAGTGCATACAATCTGTGTTAGACGTGCTATTCAATTGAGTCTTCAGGACGCCCTGTGAGGTAGGCACTGCTATTCTGTTTGCTTATTATGCACGTTGATCTGCCCACTGGTCACCTCCTCCACTAACGAGGATTCAGTTCCATGAGGAAGGGATTTCTTTTCGTCTCTGTTTTATTTCCAGAAGCTAGAATAGTACAGGCTCAATAAATATTTGTTAAATGAACAAATGATTTCTCTATCGAAGAAGAAGAGATTGAGCTCAGAGCAGTGAAATGACTGAGACAGAGCCACACTGACAGGAGAGGCAGAGCCAGGTCTGTGGGGCCCAGAGCTCCTGCTGGTAAACTGTCCCTCTCTACGAGTGGAGGCCCCTTCCCAGAAAGACAGGGGTCCAGGTTTGGAGTGGGGGGAGAGACGTACCCTTAGCTCAGCATTTGTTTATCCGTATGGAAATGGACCCAGCATGCTTCAGGGAGGACATGCTACCTGCCACCAGCAGGGGTCGTTCGGAACTCTCACCTGTGTGGGTCTAGGCCTTGCCTACCTGCAGACGGCCAGGCAGGTCTGAGGGCTGGCAGTGGGCCTCAGGCTTGGCCCGTCGCCCACGTGCTGCAGGCACAGGGCAGGCATTTCTGTCCTGGACTGATCTACAGGGATGCTGACGGAGGGTGCGAGGCAGGAGGTGAAACACACTCTTGTCTCGCAGGGACGTTGGGTCAGTCTCGTGCTTAGTTCAAGACAAAGCAGTTCACAGTTGGTGGCTCACATCCCTTTCCCTTTGAGTTCTGGCTATGGCCAGCACCTGTCTCTGGCCTGGAAACACTCTGTTGATTGGATCAGCCTCACGGAGGCCTTCCAAGCCATGTTGGTTCTTGAATGCACTTTTACTGCAGTACAAGTGGCGGCAAGTAATTACCATTATGCCATTATACCACAAATTACAGCTGCAGAGGGTTTTGGTCCTGAATAATTTCCATGTCTGTAAGGAGACAGCTCAAGATTCTCTGAGGTAGATGTGGGCTGGTGAGTGGCCTCTTTGCCTACTATTTATCCACTTCGTGCTCCGTCTCCACTTAAATACACATTTACCTGCTCCCATTCAGGTATTATCCCTGCTTTTACTCCACCCTCCCTGTGCTTAGCATTGTCGTTTTCTGGTATTTTACTATGGAATCCTTACCCAGTCATTATTAACCTCTAACACACAGTCTCTGCCTGCTTTCTGGGAATTCCTGACAGGGACTGGACTTTTTTTTTGGGGGGGGGTAGTTTTGAAATGACCCTGTGATATCAGTGGGGTGCTATTAACAGGTGCTTGTCACCTCTTCTTAGCTGTTCCTTTCTCGCCCTGGAGTCATTTTTAGTAGGCTTTAGAGATGGTGCTTTGTCAGGATCTCTTCTTTAAAGGCGAAATCGCTGGTGTCTCCTTGCCATTTGCCTTGGCACATAGGAAGGGGTTTGCCTGCAGGCCTTAGAATGAGGGACCAAGCCCCTGCCTCCCGGGGCAGACAGGGGGCTTCAGAATGTGGGGTTTGATGGATTAAGCCAATGAGAGGCAGGGCAGCATCGTAGCTAGGAGCTTAGCTCTTGACAGAGTGTGTTTGTGTGGGGACCCGAACACATTTCACATCACGTCCTCATTCTTCAGACCCGCGTGGTCCGGTACAGTGACCACCAGCCACGCATGGCCCCTGAGCTTTCCAGATAAGGCTCCTCTGGACTGAGATGTTCTGGGAGTGTAAACACACACCAGATTTCAAAGCATGAGTATGGGAAAAAACGTAAAATAGGTCATTAATATTTTAAAATACTGATGACACGTTGACATAATATTTCGGATATGTTGGATTAAATAAAATATTAAATCCCACTTGTTTCTTTTTACTTTTTAATGTGACTGCTAGAATATTTAACAGATAGACGTGGCTAACATTTGTGGTTCAAATTACATTTCTGTTGGGCAGTGCTGATCTAGACCGAGGATGGTAATGGCCCTTCCCGAGTTGTTGTGGGGATGAAATAGGCAGACGGATGAAGAGCATTTACTTTGGTACCGGGCATGGAGTTAGCATCCCCAGGCTCTTAGAGACTGCCACGGGCCTTGTCGTTATCATCACCTTATCATGGAGGGTGGAAATCTGAGCTGAGAGGGGAAAACCTGGATGTGGAGGGTTCTGGGTTCTGGTTCCAGGTGAACTAATCTTCCTTCTACGACAGCAGTTTTGATCCGGCATGCTGCAAGAATTTTTAAAACATGCAGTACCTGACTATTTAGTCAGGGGCACTGACCTCTTTTCCTTAGACTGTCAAATAAAAAAGTGACGACAGCCAACACTATAGCTGCCCAGTGCAAATGAATCAAAATTATATCTTTTTTTTTTTTTTTGGTCAGATTGGCAAAAAATGCATTTTTGAGTTTGCCACAGAATTTCCGTAATCGGTCTTTGTGTGCCATGCTATGGAGAAGGTGGAACTCGCTGCTTGGAAAGGCTACGTGTGATCTCAGGGTTCTCTCGTGTCACGGCGAATCCTGCTTCTCCCAGCTTCGCAGCTGTGTTTGTAATGGCAGGCGTGTACGGTTCATGGAAACCCTGTTATCTGAAGGCGCGACCGCTCACTGCAAACTGCTTTGTAGACAGAACTCCTCGAGAATTCCTTGTTTAGCCAGCTCCTTTGACTTTTGTGTTGGAGTGAAAACCCCATTTTTTATTAAACCAGTTTTAATAGCTAACCTTTATGAAGTGCTTGCCGTAGACCTGTATGCTTACGGTAAAGGTGGCCCGTAGCGCTGGCCTGCCCAGTCTGCTGCGGCGTAAACCAGGGGTTAGGATGAGTATCGTGCCCAGGGTTTCATAACTGGGAAGTGAGGGCGCTAGTCCTTGAATCCGGGCCTGTCTGGTTATAAAGTTACACTGTCCTGCCTCGTTAGCGCTCAAAGCACACCTGTCTCGTAACCGGAAAGCCCGGAGCAGCAGCAGGCTGGGTATTTCAGATGTTTGAGAAGCGGGAGCGAGCATGTGTCTGAAGGCAAAGAAAGCTCAGAAAACAGCTTAGGGTCCTCAGACCAAGGCTGATTCCGGAACCAGAACCAGGTCCTGTGACAAGCGTTGACAGCAATATGGATCTGGTGCCATGCTACCCTGTCACCGCAGGCAGGTGATTTTATGGGATTCTTCCATGGACCTGAAGTCCATGGACCTGAAGTCCACCCACCAGACCTGAAGTCTCTCTAAGCCCTTAGGTCCTAGAAAGATAGAGAAAGATGCAGCCCTCGACACTTGACGAATGCATTAACTTTTCCAGCGCTGCTTAAAGGAGGTATTTGATGTGACATTTCCAAGGTTACAGTGTTTTCTTGGAGAAATTTCATGATAGCCAAAACTCTGATGAGTGTGTATGTCAGGAAAGGACCTCATCTTTCATTTAGGCCTGATGAAAATTTCCTGGTCACTTTACCACGTTAGCTAGGTGCCAGGAAAGATACATGTCACGAAGCTGGGTGTTTCTGCTGCCTCAGGACACTGAGTGGGACACAGTCTTTAATGAGTGAGTGTCACCGATTGGAGCAGCTGCCTTTCAGGGGAGCTGTTCTCTTGAATAAAAGATTTCTATTTAGCATCCCTGTTATTTCCTCTTTGACCCCCTTTCAGTCAAAATATGCAAGGCTTATTCCTCACCTCTTGACATCCCGTGCCTGTTAGAGCCTTATTAGCATTTGTTCTCATTGATGTCCATTGAATTTTAAATATGGCAGGGACATGATTAAGAGGTGGAAAATAACCAGACTTAGTCCACTTGTGACTGTCGGATCATGGCATGATGACCAGCTCAGCATTTAATCACATCTCTTGTGTTTTCAGTTTCCTTTCATATCCCCAGAGGGAACCAGTTCAATTCCAAGTCACGCCCTGGCTTGGCAGGGGGAGGCAGGGTGCCAGAGTGGGGTACAGAATTGGCTGGTCCTAGTGTCCTGGGAGGCAGGCTGGGGCCTGGGAGACACGTTTCACCTGCCATTCACCTGAGCCGCCATCCCTTTGTTAGTTGCCGTAAGAGCAGGGAGATTAGCAGTGAGCCACCAGGCATTATGGGGCTCTGTGCCAAGTGCCGTACCCGTGGGACCGCAGTTGGTCCCCACACTAGTCCCACCAGGTTGGTGGTCACTATGTACGGACTTGCGTTCCTCCAGAGTTCATCTGCTGAGGTCCTAACCACCAACAGGATGGTGTTTGGAGGTGGGGCCTTTGGGAGGGGCTAAGTTTAGATGGGGGACAGTGGGGTGCGCATGATGGGATTAGTAGTTGTTTAAGAAGAGACCCCAGAGACCTTGCTACTTCTCTCTCTGCCCTGTGAGGACATGGTGAGAAGGTGGCTGTCTTCAAGGCCGGAAGCAGGACCTCACTGGGGAACTGAATCAACTGCCACCTTGATCTTGGACTTCCAGCCCCTAGGACTGTGAAAAATAAATTCCTGTTGCCGAACCCCCCAGTCCAGGGTGTGGCAGCCCAAGCTGACGGAGACAGTGTCCTGGTCCCATCTTGGTGTCCCCAGGTCAGGCTGGGGTGGTGATTTGCTGTGTGGTCTCCCTGGCTCCTCTTTACCTCCGCTGGCTTAAAATTTTTTTAAAAAAAATTTTAATATTCTCACCCAAGGACCTTTTTTCATTGCTTTTAGAGAGAAAGGACAGGAGAGAGAGAAACATCGGTGACTGGGTATCAAACCTGTAATCCTTTGGTTATAGGACAGTGCTCCAGCCAACTGAATGACGCTGGCCAGGGCCTCTCAGGTGTTTTGCTCATGCGTGTTCTCCTTGGGAAGATCTCCCGTGGTCTTTTTGTTTACCTTTGGGTCCCTCACAGTCCCGTGGTCTTTTTGTTTACCTTTGGGTCCCTCACAGAGCCTGTGCAGAGTAACCACTGAGAAGATCCCAGCACAGTGAATGAATGAATGAATAGGGTGAATGAATGAGTATGACAGCCTGGGATGGAAACCAACTAAGGAAAGAGGTAGATGGAGGGAACCACGAGTCACTCACTTTCCTTCACTCATATCTTGTGAACAAGGGTCCCCTGTGAAGTCTCCGCTCTGCAGCAGTCCTTCCTGGAGATACCCACCCACTGAGAGACATTGCCCTGGTCATCTGGAACCATCCCGAGGGGGTGTTCCTCCCCAACGTGGACCCCGCTCAACCCACTTGTCAGCTCGGCTGACACCACCCCGTGGGTACCCAAACCTCTGCTTCCACCTGAGCACCGGGCCGGATGGGAAAGAAGGGGTTACAGCTGGCAGGTGCGGGTGTGCTGTACAGAGCAGCATCTAGGTCATTCCTCCCACACAAAAGAAATGAAATTGTGCTAGCCACCTGCCGCCTGCTGCACGAACCCCGCTGCTCTGTGCAGAAGAACACCAGGCAGCACCAGACCATTTTAATAAGATACAGCAAGATTAATAAGGGAGCAGAGCTTCTCCGGAACACGAAATCCTATGCATAGTTGTAAAGGGAGACTCAAGGGGAGAAGCGGAAGCCGCAGGAACAGAGGGCTGGGGGCGCGGGGAGGTGGCACAGGGCAGCAGCCCCGGATCAGACTGGCTCAGGAACCGCCCCCCCCCCCCACCCCGGGAGGAAGTGTAGCATAGGCCAGGGACCGTAAGCCTGGGGCCGTCCTGAGTGTGGAGCAGTGTGAGGGCGCCCTGAGGTTGGGTGTGGAGTTCTCTGCGAGTCCCCTTGAGTGCGGTGCCCCATCCTGGCATACTTCGTTTTAGGCTGTGCGGGACCTTTGCACGTGCTTTTCTCCCGTCTCTGCCTGGGTAGCTCCTCCTCTTTCTTCGGGTCCCATATCTTGGGGGAAGCCTTCTAAGCCCCCCAGACTAGGTCATAGGTGCCCATTTTTCACTCTCGGGGCCCCGTTATCCTCTCCTTTGTGGCACTTTGCAGAGTTGTAGTTTCACCCGAAGTTGTAGCATGCCCCTTCCCTCCCCTTTTGCTTGCCTGGGTTATTCTTCTATTTCACTGGGTAAACTGCGTTTCTCTGCTTGTTCATTAGTGTGTTCATATCTGAGAACAGTTCTCCTGGCTCTGGCTCAGTACTTACCTTCTGGTTCAAGAGCCCCAATGTTTGTAACAGTTAGGTACAGATATTTCAGGGAGGATTGGGTTGGATTATTTCCAGCTATTGAGTGGGTTTTCTAGGATCAGGTATTCATCTCAGTTTAAACAGTATTTTCAGGAGAGGGTCATGAGCTAGAGAAGGTAACTTTTGGGGGTGGTTGGGTAGGCTGCACTGGGCGGGGTGCAGGCGTATGGGCTGATATTCCCACTGCAGCTTCCTAACCAGAGGTGGGACATCATCCCCTTTGCCCAGACCTCAGTTACAACCCTTTTCTTGCTGCCAAAGCGACAGCTTCTTTACCTTCTGCCCATGACTGTGCGGGCAGGGATATGCCATGCTCTTTATCCGAGCATCCCAAGAGCTCGGCATAGTTTCCAGCAGGTCTGCTTCACAGGTGTGGTTCAAACAGTACAAAAGTGGGGAGAAGATGTAAGTGGGGATTTCCAGACTTTTTGTGCCGAGAAACTTGGTTGGGATGTGCATTTTACACAGGTTGCCATGGAGGACCGTGGGCAGAAAACAGTGGGGAGTTAGAATGAGTTTAATAGCAATGGGACAGTAATATGTGGGCACTTCTGATGTCCTCCTCACCATATGCCTATTCCTAGGCATGTCTCCACTGAAACTGTTTATACAATATTTTGTCCATTAATCTGTAAACCTCTAAGCAAAAGAATCTCCCCTGTGCTCCACCCGGAGCCACGAATCCCTGGAGCTGCTCTAGAAATACCCAGTGAGTTGATTTCTTTAAACCTCAGCTTTACTTTCTCCCATCCCTGGTGCTCAGTGGCAGTGCGCCTTCTAGCTGATTGTTGACCACAGGTTTGGGTATGACTGTTAGGAGACATTGAAGGCTTAAGGGCGGGGGGTGGTCCAGGAGAGGCCGGGGATCCTCCTCTGCCCCCTACATTTGACAACAGCTGTTGTCATATGGTGATTGTCAACTGCCCACTTTGCGAATCAAAGGCCTGCGGAAGAGGGAGACAAACCAAGAGCCCCAGGAAAACTCACTCCTCCTGCATCCACGGTTGATATCAAGTACGTGTGATCTAAGTCATTTGACTTTATCTACTTTAAAACATGAATAGGTGAACATTGCTGCCATCCGACTCACATTGTCCCAGTGCGCGCTGGCACTTTCCCTCCCTGCCCGCCCCCCGCCGTCCGGGCTCAGCAGTTTAAGAAGTCGAAGGCCTGGTGTTTGGAAATTGCAGCCACAGTTGTTTGCTGTTGTCCTCATTTACTTGGCCTGACTTTGTCTTGTTTCGCTGACGGTTTGTCCACACACAGTTGGAGCATCTCTCTCTTTCCTCTCAGCTTTTCTTGGAGCCACACTCTTTCCCTTCCGATTTTGTCCTGGATTTCAGACCGGAGGCCTGTGATGGTGCCCCGTCCCAGCTGCTTCAAGTCAGATTCCTACTCAGTCATTTATGTCTCAACCTTACTTCATGACCTGCGCATTCAAAGGAGCTCTGCTATTTTGAGAACCAGTTGCCTGGTGGCAAATGGCAGTGACTCCTTTCCGGAAAGTAGTCTCGCACACGAGGGGCGGGGAGGTGAGGCAGGACCCAGGCTTCGACCTTCTGGGCCAGTTTGGTGTCAGGGTTTAGGCCCTGGGAGTTGACGTCCAGCAGGCCCCACTCTCAGCCTGGCTCTGCCACTCGCTGGTGGCATGGTTGCGGGTAAGTGTAAGATCTTCTTGTCTGAGACGTGAAGGCGATAATGCATGTCTCATAGGATGGCTGTGAAGATTAAAGGCAATCTTATATCTCCAGCACCACACCTGGTAGTGAGTGTTCAGTAAGTGGCAAGTGTTTGTGGCATTACTTTCCAGCTTATAGATTTTTGAGGATGTAGTTCTAAGTTTCCTATTTAGAGAACATCAGAATTGTCCTCTTACCCATCCATGTGACATCCTGGATTTTAATAGGATTGAAAAATGCTGTCTTGTCCTTGGAGTACTTGGAGAGTATTCTTGGAGAGAATTCAGTGAAGTTCTTGATTAAAGTGTACAGGTCTTTGTTTGCCTGCCCACTAAGCTCTGTGCAAAGAGCTCCTCTGGGGACCCATCCCCTGTCTCTGCCTCTTGTGCTGTCGGCTGGGAGTCCACACTGTGCTCGGAGCCTTCGCTGTTCCCGCGGGGACAGTTTATGAGCATTCCCTTTTCCTAGTACTGCCAGAAGTTTTGGGACTGCACTTTTGTGTGTCGTTGTATATAAATGGTGCTATGAATATTTAATAAGGTCAACCCTAATACATGTTTGAAAACTGTGTGAGTTAAGAAAACAGCTTTGATTGCATGAGTAATATTTAAGTGCCTGCTAAAAATACAGTAACTTTTCTGTCACTAATAGAAAAACTTATGAGCTCTGGAGAGATTTTTAAAGCATGATCCAGTGGCTCTTGCCCATCTTAGTGAAAGTTTCCATTAAACAGATGATTCATGTTACAAGAGTGGAATGATTAACATGAATTATGGGAAAATTATTCTAAGACTTGAATGTCTCATTTATGAATGGATTAGAAGGCAGACTGTTCCACAGTTGGCTTTTTTTAAAGGAAGAATTTAGCTAAGTGCCTGAGATCCTCAAAAACGAGGTTTCCCCTGATACTGGTATTTTTAAAGGAGATATTTCAGGGTCTCTTGTTTAAAGATGAGAAACTTGTTTCGTAGAAGAGGGGTATGCACTTCTGTCAGTTTCAGAGTCGAATTCTAGAATTCCTCCCAAACCTTCGTCAGTTAGTAAGGCCGAGAAGGTCAGAACTCTGCCTTGAAGGGCGAACCTTTGAGTCCAGAGCCTGTGCCGAGGACCGGAGCGAAACCAGATGAATTTAGGCTGGCCGGAGACTCCTGTGCTGATGAAGGGGAGGGGCAAGGCTCCCCTTACCTTCTTACCAGCCACAGCACTACCCTTAGGAGGGTCTTAGCGGAGACCCCTGGGCTGAGAACTACGACCAGGAGGAGAGGGGGTGGCTGAGCTGGGGAGCAGCAGCTGCAAACTGGGTGTTCTGCGGATGCAACCTATAAACTTGGGCGAGTGTCCTTATCGGAAGCCTGACTTGAGGTCCTACTGTGTGCCAGGGCCTGCACTGGGTACTTGGACTCTAAGTGGAACCTCATGTTATTCGTCTCTGTGGGGAACTCAGGTTCCATTGGGAACTACAGACGATGGGATGACAGTTGTCATTCAGTGAGCGCTGATGAGCAGTTCGCATGCAGCTAGGTCACCTCATCCTAACGCCATCTCCTTGAGGGAAGCACCAGTAGTAGCCCATTTTAGAGATGAGGACACTCGAGGCCAATATTAAGTGATGGAGCCACACTTTGAACCCAGCTCTGCCCAACCTCAAGCCTTGGCTCTTAAATCCTGCTTGATCCTAGGTATAAAAACCTTGGATGCAGTCCCAACAATATAGGCCTTGGGAGGGCGGTCCAAATTTTGCCCTTCTCATATGTCATTGCTAGAGGTGCTGGTAGACTAAGTGTGCGAATTTTCCCTGTTGTCTGTTTCGGGTGCCACAAGGGCTGTGGGACCTTAGCGTTAAATCTCATGGTGGTCTGTAGCCTGTGTATAGCCCTCCCTCCCCCAGGTACTTCATACAAATGACTTCACTTTCGTTTGGTTTTGTGTGGATCCTTTTATTAGGTCAGTGTGGTAGCAATGACAGATAAAGTGGCAGTAGCACTAGAAATGACATGTACAAGGTTCAGTATGAAAACTGCAGGGTGGGGGCTACGCTGTAACCTGAAAAGAGTGGCGGGTGATTGTCCCCTTGCTCTCCAAGAACTTGACATGGTGGTAAATTGTGTGTATGTGGGCACGCACATGTGTGTGCAAATGTGATTAATGCATGTGTGAAACTCAAGGAAAGATGGTGTTTGGGCCTTCTGAAATGTCCAGGCAGTAGGCGTTTGTGGGGGTGGTAGGTAGTTGATTCATTCATTCGTTCCCCAGCTGTAGCTGAGCACCTACTCTGTGTCACTTGGATTTAACAGTGTAAAAGACAGACAAAGTGACTGCCTTCCTGAACCCCACTGTCCTGGCTGGGAAGCCAGCCGTAAAGGAATAATCATCTGTCTTATTACTGCACTGCAATTGCTATGAAGGAGCGGCCACAGTAAAGGAGAAAATGGTGTGGGTAGAGGGTTGATCTAGACCCTTGTCAAGGTGGTGGCCAGGGAGACCTTTCTGAGCACGTGACAACTGAGCTGAGAGCCAGTGTTAGTCAGGTAAGGAGAAGGGGGAAGAACATGCCAGGGAGGGGGAACTGAAGGTGCTTGGAATAGAGACTAGGCCACCGTGGCCAGTGTGTAGTGGGCAAAGGGAAAGTGGGGCGAGATGGACATTGTCGGGACAGGGACCACCCAGTGCCTGCACATCGCATGAAGGTGAGGTGGACTCAGATGGACCTGCATTTGCCTCCTACAGGCTGTGTGGCCGTGGACTGATGACATAACCTCTCTGAGCTAAGGGTCCCCTCTTTTAAAAATGTGGATGAAAATACCCACATCTCAAGGTAGCCATAGGGTAAAATCACGGAATTTGAGCGTTTCGTCCCATGACCCCGGTTACACTATAGGTGCAAACAAAACAAAACAAAACAAAACAAAAAAACCCCACTGAAAAAACAACCGCCCCCCCCCCCCAAAAAAAATCCCCCCACCATTTCTCCTCCCCATTCCTTCAGCTTTGGAGTTGATGAAGCAGCCCCAGGTATACAGATGGTGGTTAGGCATTAGGGAAAACTACCTACCAATCTTCGTGTTTAACCCCTGTCCGCTTCCAATTAGGTGGCCCCCAGAAAGGCCTGTGGAAGGGGAGCGGGGGTGGGGAGGGGCAGGCTGGGTGTTCACTCCCCTCTTTGCTGGAGGCTAGTAAGGTCAGAGTTTATTCTAGAGTGGGAGGCAGGAGGTGAGGGGCTCAGGGAAATAAGGGAGCAGCGGGGGCTGGGGCTGCAGGCGGGGCCCGGTCGGAATCTCTGAATCATGGGCTGCTGTGTTGAGGTGGGTGGAGCGAGTCCCCGCTGTGCCCTGGCTGCCCTCTTACGCCACCCGCGCCTGCCCCCGGAAGAGAAGGGCCTCCGGCTCACTCCGCCGGCGGCTTTGGGCGCCTCAGGGCCGGTGCCTGGCGCCTGGCCTGCCCGTGCCGGACGTGCAGGGCCCTGTCCCTTGCTCCCAGTGGGGAGTTGTTCACAAATGAAGTCCTGTCTTCCTGCTGACTTAGGTCGTTTCAGAAGGTCTCCTAATTTAACTTTCTCTGTCCTTTTTTTAAAATATATATCTACTGTGTGCCTGATGCTATGGATGTGACAGTGGACACAGTCCCTGTACCCTGTGTTGCCTCCTAACAGACCCAAGACAGTAAGGCCTGCTAACTTTGTTTAACAGGGAGGAGCTGAGGTTTAGTTCACATGAAGCTCGGACTCCCATCCAGGCCTGTTCTGTGATTGTAACCATGGAGCTAAACTGTGACCCAGTACAGTGAATTTCTGGTGTCCCCTGGCCTCTGCACTTATAACTTATAGATGTATAAACCAGCTTTTAAAAGCCCTAGGGAGCTCACTTCCTAGTGCTATCCTGTGCAGAGGGAAAAACCCTTTCGTAAAGGAATTAGGTGCATTAGATGTGTGTCTCTCCTGTGGGTTAGTTAGTGTTCCCAACATATACTTTGTTACTTTGGCGCACACTTGTACTGGGGCCCGGGTGCCAGGAAGGTACCTGTGGTGCAGACGCCCATCTCCACCTGTGACCTCTGGAGGGCCATGTCAGGGTCTTATTCATCCTGTGTCCTCATACTCAACATGACTCTGGCACAAGGACCTGTGCAGTCTGACCTCATGGGAAAGAGTGGACCCTTTGCCGTCAATCTGCCGTGGGATTGAGTCAAGCCTGGCCACTTTCTGATGACACAGCCCTGGCAAGTGACTTGATCTCTCCGAGCCTCCCTGGGAATTCAGTCAGAGATTTAACAGTGCCTGCCATGTTAAGTCTGGAGCTGGCACACTGTGGCCCTCGGGCCAGATCTGGCCTGCTGCTTCTTTTTGCACACGGAGTTTTGTTTGAACACAGCAGTGCTCATTCTTCTGTGTATTATCTGTGACTGCTTTTGCACCATGACAGCAGAATTGAGTGGCTGTGACAGAGACGATATAGCCCTCAGAGCTGAGAATTTTTACCCTCTGGTCCTTTACACTAAAAGTTTTCTGTCTCTTGTCCCCTGTGTTAGGCCCTTAACAGTCGGTACCTGCAGTTGTCACAATTGTTGTCTTTACCTGTAACTTCAGCCTCTTCTGCCTCTTAAATAAGCCACCTTCAGAGCAATGACCTTCTGTCCTTTTGAGATTCGGGAGGAACTTTTCAATTGCTTGGCTGACACATTTGCGATTCCCTTAGTTTTGATCTTCGTGGCTCTCAAGATTTGGGTCAAGTTCCTTCCTAGCGTTTTTCTCCTGGTCTGTCGACTCCTGAGTTTTTGGTTTGTCCTCAGAGGTGGCACTTCTTCCGCCTCCGTCTCTGAGTAGCTCTCCTTTCTGCATGACGGAGGTTGAAGAAACACTTAATGGGGAAGCCCGCTAAGTAAAATCATCTGCTAAAAGGGGAGATGGTGTGTGAGGATTCTCCGTGCCTCCAGAAACCTGCAGATGTGAGCGCCTGAACTCTGAGCACATGAATGTTCCTGAATCTTGCCTTTCCCACCCCGAGCCCTAGTGCCCTGCTTTTATAGGAGAAAATCTCCTAAAACATTTTTTCTTAGTAATTTCCTTTTTAAAAACGTAATCTCATTTTGGGTCATAAATGCAATGCATGAAGTTTATAGAAACATGGGAAATGAAGAAAGCTGAAACAGTTCTAATCTTACCACCCAGAGATAACCATTATTAGCATTTTAGCATATTTCCTTCCAGATTCTTAAATCATATGTAAATGTTTACATAATTGAAATGACATTGTTTATATAATTTTATTCCCTGCATTTTCATTGATGTCATAACCATTTGCTCCCACATTGGACGTACTTCCACACCATATGACTTTTATCTGTGCACGTCCACACGCATCCTCTCACCCACCCACCCCCACGTGCACGCATGCGTGGTCCACCCATTCATCCATCCACCCATCCAACCAGCAGACATTCCCTGAGTGCCTCTTACGTCCCAAGTCCTGTGCGTGGTGCCACGCGTACAGTGGTGAGCACAAACAGGCCCTACTCTTCCCTCCACAGAGACCACAGCCTACTGCCACAGACTAGGTGACACACAATAGACACCTACTTCTCACAGCCCTAGAGGCTGGAAGTCTGAGGTCGGGTGCGAGCATAGTTGGCCTCTGTGAGATTCTCTCCATGGCTTACATGTAGCCACCCTCTGTGTCCTCTGGTGGTGATGTGAGGAAGCTCTGATGTCTGTTCTTCTTCCCACAAGGGCGCTGATCTCATCATGGGTGCCTCCCCCGTCATGACTTCATTGAAACCTATTTACTTCCTGGAAGACCCACCTCCTTTTACCATCCCATTGGGGCCGGGACTTCAGCATACGAATTTGGGGGGAACACAACCATTCAATTTATAACAAACATCACATGATAATGCTTTAATGTGGGGGAAATAAAGACTATGTCAGGACATCTAGAGAAGGGACCCATCACTTCAGTAGAGCAGACAGGCTTTCCAGAGGATGCTTATCCCGGGCTCAGTGGTCATCTCTCTGGAGGAAGTGCAAGGAATCCTGATCTGCAAGTTCTCCATGTAATTGCGAACAGTCTTTTGAGATCCGTGTCCGGAATGGGATGGAAAGAAAGGAAGCCAGTGGTGACCGTTGGCGGCGGAACCCCAAATATTGCTGTACTATGTTATTATCAAGACTGCGTTCCTGCCCTGGCTGGTGTGGCTCAATGGATTGAGTGATGGCATGTGAACCAAAGGATTGCTGGTTCAATTCCTAGTTGAGGCACATGCCTGGGTTGCAGGCCAGGTCCCTGGTGGGGGGCGTGCAAGAGGCAACCACACATTGATGTTTCTCTCCCTCTCTTTCTCCCTCCCTTCCCCTGTCTCTAAGAATAAATAAAATAAAATCTTAAAAAAAAAAAGACTGTTCCTAGCATGGGGCACTTTAGAAATAAAGCGAGGCACTGCCAGGGTAAAAGCGGCAGACTCATTCGGAGATGCTGAACTTGCTCCTGAAATAGGAGGCAGTGTTCCGCAGACAGCCCGCTTCAGCCTCAGCTGCCTCCCTGTAAACCAAAGGTAGGAACCTTCACTGTCTTGGGGCTGCTAGGAGACAACAAAGGGGTCAGGGACTGAAGGGCACATCCTGGGGTGGGGGTGGTATTTGGAGATACTCTTGCTTTTTGAAGATTTCAGCAACACTGTTGAGAAATCATGGCTCCAGCCTGCTTTCTGGTGGCTGTGGAGAGGGTCGGGATCCACGTGGGTCCAGATGATCGTGGGGTTAACGTGCAAAAGCCTGCGAGCCTTGTAAGAGGTGGGGTGATGCAGCATTTTGAGCAAGGGCACAACCCAGACCCAGTCCTGTCCCAAAGCCCCAAGCACAGAAACGCCTCCCCCTTCTGCCTTTTGTCTTGCTTTCTGCATGTGTTTGTTTTTACATGTTTCCCCTGAGGAAAGGCAGTGTGAGAGACGGCTGTTGTGACAAACTGATTGCAGACTGAATCTTGCTCATTTATGTTTGACAGCTGAGCTGGGCCCTGGTGTGGTGCATTCATACCAAGGGGATAATGGTACCAATTGCTGTTTTTCTTAAATCCTCTCTGAGCGACTGAAATGGAAGTTGGGCCTCTTCGTTCCGTGGATGTTCAGGGGGTGGCATTGGTCAGGGACAGCCTTATGGGTACTTAGCCAGTGATGCATTTGTCACCACAAGGACCTCTGAAGCTGTTGCAGGGTGAACGTGCAGGTCGTAGCCACCTTCCAGCAGTGGACAGGGCAGCCTCGTAGACGTGGAAGGGCTGCGGGGGAGGATCAGCACTATGTTATATCTGTCACAGAGGGGGAAAAACATCCAATTCAGGAAATGTATCTGTCTGTGTATTTCTCCTTGGCTTTTAATTTTTTATCCAAGTTGGGCAAGCATATAAAAATGCTGACTGCATTTGCTCCTCAATATGGAATGCAGTGTTTTATAAAAGTGACTTTTCATTAACAAAGGCCTGCAAGCGAGGCAGAAACTAACAAAATTTGCATTACCTCACCTTCATCTGTAAAATGTGGGAGTTATCACTGCCCTGTAGGGTTTACTGTTAGGATTAAATTACAGAGCCCACGCATTCGACCTATTGCCTGGTAAATAATAGGTACTCAATAAGTGGAAGCTATTATTTCTGTTGATATAATAGCTAATTTTGATTCAGGGTTCAAAGGGCTTTCTGTGTATTAACTCTCTTAATTGATTTTGTATGCTCTGGAGCACCTGTATTTTGGTCTTTAATCAGGGACGGAGCTGCCAGTGAGAACGCACACCTGTGCCCTGCTCACCTTCCTGGGGGCAGCCGCTGTCCTGATGATGAAAAGTCAGCAAACTATTTTATAACCAAATAAGAGTATCATTCAAATGCAGATTCCCAGTCCAACCCCGAGATTGTGTTCTAAGGCACAGTGCTAGTACTGTGAAGCCATTCTCTTAAGGAGGTCCTGTGCCCCAGTTAGAGGGAGACTTCTTTTTTTTATGTGAACAGGATGCTCAAAAAGGTTGCTCCTAATATAGGTCTTACATCACTGGCTCCCTCCTGCGCTAGATTTATTCAGGCTTCCTCCGAGGCTAACTGGCTGTGATAGACAGCCTTCCCATTGTTCTCTTCTGTTCCCCCATACGGCAGGCTTTGCGATGGGTTCATACTTCCAGCGCCACCCGAAAGTGTCTGTTAAATGGGAGTTCATGGTATCCAGATTCTCGATTTGATCGTGTGAGCCTTTTTGTCCAGGAGGCATAGAAAAACCCTTCAAAATTTTGAGTAATCTGTTTGAACACAGCCTCAGAAAGAATTTAGCCAAGGAATATCAAACTCGGATATAAACAGTTTATCAAAAACCAACAGAGAATTTCTCCTCAGCACACAAACCACCTGGAGCATTCAAGTTTTGGAGAAAGCAGTTGAAGATCTGTGGGAGAGATTGAATTTCTTATCATGGTCGGTGGAAAGTTATGGCTGGGGAGACACTCTGGGAGGAAAAAGAAGTTATCTACCTACCTACCTACCTACGTACCTGTGGAATTTGTTTCATGAAAGTGAACAGAGCTAACAGGGTTGTACAGGGGAAGAACAAAAGGGTCATGCCCTGGGTCAGCTGTGTCCTTTTATGTCAGGTGGGCAGTGGTGTTGGCCGAACCTCCTGGGCACAGTGCCTTGTGCCGGCTTGGAGGGAGAGGTAAAGAGGTTCTTTGCCTCGGGAAAGTGATGGGTCTTCTTTGGCCAGTGCCCTGTGATCTCTCTCGTGGGGACTCAGCAGGAACCGACAAAGCCCCACCACCCCATCGCTCCCTACTAAGCAGGCCTGTTTGGGCTGCCTGTTGCTCCCTGACTTCTGCGTAGAAAAGCTTTTAAGGTTTGCAGTGATCGGTACAGTCCCCGGGAAGGAAATGGGGCTCTGGAAGTCCTTGTCAGAATGGGAAGCTCTGTTCTGTTTTTCACATTTGTATCTCGGGATGAGGTGACTCTGACAATGACTCCTTAGTTCCCAGAAAGATCCATAAGGCTTAAGTGGACTGGTGCTTTAGAGTCATAATATTTCACTGTGCTGGAGGAAGAATTATTAACAGAGGATGAGGAGAGGGGACTGCAAAGGTTCTACTTATTCTACTACGAAAGAATGAGAAAGATTCTATTTCCTTTCAACTTCACAAAAAGTCTATGAGAATCATTAGTCACAGAGGAGGTGGGAACACGCCGGCTTCTTTAAAGAGAGCAGCACATGTGTAGCCTGTCCCCGCAGCACATGCGGGGTTGCACTGACCCATTTGCAGCTCACCATTCGTGCATGCAGTTACCTGATAGGGGCCCTTTGCATCTGTTGGTCCTTCTTCTCAGGAAGCCCTTTCTCCTTGTCTGCCGGGCAAACTCCTTCTCATCCCTCAACACCCAACTTACGCACCTTTTTCTGCACAGCCTGCTTTGGTTCCTACCCCCTCGCCCCAAGGCAGGGCTGGTCACAGACTCCTTTGCATCCCCACCGACCTCAACATACATTTGTTATGTACAGTTAGTTCTGTCCTCAGACTGTGCCTAGAACCAAGTGGGCATCGGGGCCAGTTTGGTTTGTAGTGGTTTGTTTGTGTGAGCAACTACCCTCTGGTTTGTGAACTTCCTAATCACAGAGAGCGTGCTCTTCATCTCTGTGTGCTCAGCAAATAGTACAGCACCTGGATCATAGCAATAGATGTTCAGTTATGACTAATGGACTGGATAGACTTTTTGTGAACTTCCTAATCACAGAGAGCGTGCTCTTCATCTCTGTGTGCTCAGCAAATAGTACAGCACCTGGATCATAGCAATAGATGTTCAGTTATGACTAATGGACTGGATAGACTTAGCACAGTGGCCTGCGGGAAGGATGTGCTAGTCGGTGTTGGAAGGCAGACTGGAGGAATGGTCCCCTCACTGGATTCCACTGTGGGCTCTTAGCCCCTTTTTCAGGGGAGCTTCCAGCAGGAAGACTGAGCTGTGGGCGAGTCAAAGTCAGCTCTTTGTATCCACTTCAGGGGAAGGAAGAGAGGAATAGCCTCTGCCAATTACCAGGTCTGGCCGAGGGTTCCCTTTGTGCGCTTGGGCGGAGGGGAGGGGAGGGGAACGGGCGGGGGGAGGACACCAACCCCAGGACGGAAGCACAGGGCTCTCCGGTGGCTTCAGGTGGAGGGCAGGGGGTCCGTCGGCTCAGGGTCCTGGCGAGTAAAACGGCAGCCACGACAGCCAGAGCGAGCGCGTTGCTCTCTGGTGTGACGCTGGGCAAGGGCCCATGTCCCTTCTACATGTCCCACCCAGAGCTCTACGTCCAGATGGCAATTTGCGGGTGAATAATTTATAACAAGATATCTTATGCATTATGCAGGACAGATTTAAATTATAAATTGGTCTCGCTTGGCAGCTTAGGCGGACTTTGAGGTGGTAGGCTTGAAAGGCTCAACTGTGGCTGAGTCCGTGTCAGTGAGATAGAAACCAGACGGCTGGCCCGGCCCCACCCGCAGCCCCGAGGTGTAGCAAGGGGATGAGTTCCCAGAGCTTGGGGCACTGGGACTCCGTTGAGCCTCTTCTGTGTATGTGAACTCCGGGCAGGCAGGTCCAGGCACCTCAGTCATGGTCTCAGCAGGGCACAGCTTCCTCCCCACAGGAGGGGAGAGGTGGAGCTCCAGCCAGAAGAATTGAGCCTCTCCCTGAGCCTAGGACCTTCTCAGGGGGAGTGCACTGCCCTACAGGTCATACTGCAGGACCAATGAGGTCCTGGATCCTGGCCTGCTACCCGTTCGGCCTGTTGTATTCTGGGCTCATTGTGAGGGAGGGCACAGGACTCCAGCTGGGGGTGGGTATGATCTGAGCTAAGGGAAGGAGAGGGTGCAGGAGGGCAAGAGATGCTGTCGCAGGGGAGTGTGGAGCGTGCGGCGGCGGGGCATAGTCTGGTGTACTTAAAGGGTCACCGAAAGGTCAGGTCTTTAAAGCAAACTCGGGGGAGGGTGAAAGAGGCAGGCGGGACCCTGCGATGATTCCTGCACCCTTCCACCATGGTCATCACGAATGTTTACTGTGTCCGCCCTGCCCCAAGTCCTCGCCCTCCATTATTGATGCCTCGGGACCACCCTTTGAGTCGATACTGTACTGCTCTCCCGTTTTTCGAGGGTGGGAATGAAGATGTGGAATGAATCATCTACCCAAGGTGGCGGAGCCGAGACTTGAAAGCAAATTGTTCAATCACTAAAATATTCAGTAAGTACCTCCTAGGGGCCAGACCCTCTCCTGGGTGCGGGGGTATAGCGGAGACCAGGCAGACAGGGCTCTGTCCCCAGGAAGCTTACCTTCCGGCGGTGGAGACACGGAATGAAGCAGCTGTATGTGCGACCAAGGCCCTCGCTCTAAACATTATGCTACATTGACTGATTGGATGGTATGTTCAATGCTAATCAGAAGCCTATGGTGTGTCCACAAACTCCCCGCACTGCGAGAGGTATTCACAGAGGTGACCAGCACTTGACCTTCTGTTCAAGGAGCCTGGAGTCAGGAGTTGTGGGGAGACGCGGGCCTCTCAGGAAGGTGGCACAGTGCAGGGGGATCTTGGGGCGGCCCCCATGGGGAAGCCAGGGCCGGGTAACCCTGGGGCAGCAGGGGGAGTCCTGGTGAGGGCAGGAGGCCATGGGGGGGCCTCGTGGGCTGGTTTGGCTGGAGTGAAGGCTGTCAGAAGAGGAGTGCCGGGGACTAGACTGGTGGAGGCCAGTCCTGGGGTCTGCGCGTGGAGTGGTGAGGGGTGAGGAGGCAGCCTTGGCTTTTCTGCAGCGGTGGATTAGAGGCCCCCATCAGGGTAAGTGTGGGGAGGCGATGGGAGGCAGGAGGATGTTGGGGTCTGCGCGGTCTGGTTTTACAGCTCTTGGAAGTCTGAACTTGGGTGAAGATGGCGGAGCGCAAAGGAAAGGGGAGACAGGAGCTTTTGGAGAAAGCATCTTTGAGGCTTTTTAAAGAATGTGGGTGACTGGGGAGTTCCTCAGAGAGGACCCGAAGGGCACCTTAAACAGACATTGAGAAGGCAAGCTGGCGGTGGGCGATGGGAGGGAAGATGTGGTGTTCAACTTTGTTGCATGGTGCTGGCGAGGCCCATGGGTGTCTGTGGAGGGGGCTGTGGGCAAGGGGTGAAAACTTCGGTGTTAACCCACCTGGGAGTAGATGGGGCTGCCAGGGGGAGAGCCTCGGGACAGAGACCTGGAGCGGGATCGCCTCTGCTGCCCCTGCTGGGCCTCCATTCTCAAAAGGAGTTTTAGATCATGAACTTGTGCTCACTAAGTGTGCTGGGTTCTGCAGACCTTTGATTTGCACATGTTACCGCCTCTAGTGAATGGATCATGTAGTAGTTCCCAGGAAGGATCTAGCAGTAGCTCCCGAGTTCTAATGAACTGAATAATTTGTGTCTGTTAAAGGGGCACCTTATTTGTCAGACACATTTGTTTCTGGTTTGTAAAGAGAATCCAGCTGCTGAGGTGCTTGGAGGCCAGCGTGGGGCCGGCAGAAGGCTTTGAGATCAGGCTGCCTTCTGGTTGGCTGGGACGAAGCTGGTGTGTTCACTTCTCATCCTGTGTCCCTTTTGGGAAAGTGTTCCCTGTTTCGTACTTGCCTGCCGTCGGTCTGTCTTGTCTCACTTGACCAGAACTGCAGCGGCACTAGGGCCATCCAGAGCTACAGAGCTGCTCGCCGTGTAAATGCCAGAAGACAGCTTTCAGAAGGGCTCCGTACGCGTTTTGCAAATACGGGAAGTAGTCAGTGTCTGTGGATGTAAAGAGAGAGGAGAGTCACTGGAAGACCTGCTTCCTCCAGCCCACATGTGAAAAGTCGCCTCTCTGCATTTCTCTTTGTTTTGAGCTAGAAAAGTTATTTCACTTGTGTTTATAATAAATGACAAGTTCTCCTTGGCTACAGCCTCTCAGTGTATGGTATGGCTGCTTAGAGGATTTCCGACCTGAATCTCTCCCTGTCTCCCCGCCATCCCCCAGCTGACTTTTGCCGAGCCCCTGTGAGAGTTGTGCCGGGCACTGTCCTGGCTCTGTAACACACGTGGTCTGGTCCATCCAGGGGATTTTTCTTTGGCGGAAGTCATAGTTCTAGACATAAAAAGATTAATTACAACTTGATGAAAAATATATAAAATTCTTCACAAAGCACGTGTCCAGGAATGGAGCATCTTCAGCGGCTGTGACGTTATAACTACCTTGAGGTGAGATGCCGTGTATCTCATTCGTTTTTCTCCCCACACAATATCGACTATGTTAGGGGCTCATTAAATATTTAATGGGTGATTAACAGAGATGTCTTCTTAGATGGAATTCAGTTCTGCCTTAAAGAAAAAATCTAGTCTATTAAAATATTTATCAGTACAATAATAACAATAATAGTATTTGTGAAATGTTGGGGGCCTGTAGTGTATCAGTTCTCATTCTAGATATTTTTCCTACCTGTACTCAAACCTTCTTCATGACCTGGCAAGTCTGGACTTCACACATGAGGAAGAGAGAAGGCTCGGAGAAGATAAGAGACTTAGGTCATACAGCCAATAAATTGCAGAGAGGGTTCCAACCGTGTCCTTTCTGAGTGCAGAGCCTGAGCCCCTCATGTCCCCAAGTGGCCTAGCTGTTGACTGACCTTCAGCTCTTTCCATAGCCTCTAATAAGAAGGCTTCTCAAGCAGGTTCCTGGAGTGCCTTTTAGAGAAAGACCGGTTAGAGGCTCAGTTAGGACTGGTGTTTCTCCGTGGCTGTCATGTACTTTTGGTTTAGTTGGGCCCTACTTATATCAGGGTTGTGTAGATTCTCTGTGTATCTACGAGACAAAACTGTGTCCTTTTAGTGCTTTTTAAAATTATTACAGTGGACACACAATATTATGTCTCAGGTGCACTCCCCAGTGATTAGACAGTTATATAACACACTAAGTGATCATCCTGATCAAATCTCACCCATCTAACACTGTATATAATTATTATAATATTATTGACTGTATCCCCTATGCTGTATTTTACATCCCATGACTATTCCGTAACAACCAATTTGTGCTTCTTAATCCCTTCTCCTTTTTCACCCATCCCTCCCATCTGGCAACTGTCAAAATGTTCTCTGTATCTGTGAACCTTGTTTCTGTTCTGCTTGTTTGTTCATTTTGTTTTTTAGATTATTTATTTATTACCATTTTATTGTTCTTATTTTTGATCATTTTTTCCTTCTTCTTCCTCGAGAGGACCCTTTAACAATTCGTGCAATACTGGTTGGGTGGTGATGAACTCCTTTAGCATTTTCTAGTCTAGGAAGCTCTTTATATGTCCTTTGATTCTGAACGATAGCTTTGCTGGGTAGAGTACTCTTGGTTTTAGGTCCTTGCTTTTCATCACTTTGAATATTTCTTGCCACTGCCTTCTGGTCTGCAAAGTTTCTGTTGAGAAATCAGACAGACTTATTCTCTTGTAGGTAATGAACTGCTCTTCTCTTGCTGCTTTTAAGATTCTCTCTCTGTCTTTAACCTTTTGCATTTTAATTATGATGTGTCTTGGTGTGGGCCCCTTTGGGTTCGTCTGCACTTCCTGGACATGAAGGCTGCTGACATTTGGCACGTTGGGGAGATGTTTTATTTCTATATGATTGTGGCAATGTCTGTGAACCCACTGCCCTCTGATGTGGTCCCCTCTTGAAACGGCTGTGGCTCTACTCACACCACTGGATGTCAGGGTTTTCTGCAAAGAGGATGCTGGTGTGAAACAGAGCCAGGAGGGTGTTGAGGGTAAGAGACCAGAATTTCCTCCTCTCAGGGAAGGGAGGATGCGATAGTTCCCAAGCTGGATTCTGGCCCAGTTTGGGTCCTCCTGTTAGGAGGAGGTGGACAAGTGGATAGTGGTTTTAAGGAGGATCATTGGAGTAAAAAAAAAAAAATGACCATGGCAATAAGACTGCCCCCTATAGGCTGCTTTCCACAAACCAGCCTAGCAGTCTCAACGCCTTAGTGAGAAGAATGTAGTGTGTTTCCATTTGACCCGGGGGGCCACCGAGAGGCCGTGCACCGTGCTCCGGCCGGCAGCTGGAGAGTGGCGGTCCCGGTGATCTGGCAGAGCTCCTTCTGTGGCTCGTCCACTTTATGGGGAGGAGGGAACCCATCCTTTCCTGCCTCTCCGTTTCCATCCCCACATCACGCATCTCCGATGCTTTTGTCTTCATCAAGATTCTACTGACCCTTGCGTCGTCTCCAGGGCTGTGCTCCTGGGTGGGTCACGGTTGTTTGTACATCTGTTTTGTGGCACAGATGTGGCCACTCTCTGAGTCTGCCCCTGAGTCCTAGTTTGAAACTCTGACCTCCTGCACTTAACTGGGTCCTGAGGGAACTGGTTGCCCTCACCTAGAATGAAATCTATTCTTCATACGAAACTCAAGAAAGCATGCATCTTAGTAAAAGAGAAACATATGTTCCTGCCAATGACTTGACAATTGATCAGACTTAATACTTTTAATGTAGTGGTACTTTCGTGCCTACTTTTCCCTCTTTTTATTGAACTTATTGGGGTATCACTGGTTAACAAAGTTATGCAGGTTTCAGGTGCACAATTCTATCATGCTCACTTTGATGCCAAGCTTTATTTTTATTAACTTTTGATTTTTGAAAATATTTGACATTTAACAATGTAAGCTGATGTCAAATATATTAAACATAAAGCATGTAACTGCATTGTTCTAAACAGCACTTAAAACTAGTATGTTTAACGAACACGGATGCCATGAATGACAAACATGCCTAAATAAAATTTCTCATCTCTAATGCACTCAACAGCAATGCGATTTCTCATAGTAACAGCAGTTTCTCTTTAGGGAGAGTATGCCCTCCTCTAGTTAACTGGGAATTGCAGATTTTCTTCAAGGTATTTTTTTGTTTTAACCATTTTTAAAGCTTTACGATTTTTGAGTTCGATCAGGATTATTCCCTGAGTCCCTTTATGCCCAATTCCCTTTATGACGTAGGATAGTGCTGGTTTATAAAAATAGCTACCGACATGCCTCTGGGGAGCGGGAAATGGATGTGGGTAGTGCTTTCATAACAAGCCTTGTAGAACCGATTAAGTCATAGCTACCATATAACGGATGATTAATATGTACCAAACTGTGCAGAGAGTACTTGGATATTTTCATTTAATCTTTTTTAAAAATTGCATTAAGGACACAACATGAAATCTATCCTTTTAACCAATTTTTAAGTGTACAGTACATATATATACACACACGTGCACGCGCGCACACACACACATATGTTACTTTTAATGACATCTTTTCCTGCTTTTTGTACAAGTCCCACATTTTTGTTTTGCAATGGATGATTGCTTCTGCTGAGACCGGGGGATAGAAGAAGCATGAGCCAGATAGAGCTGCCCCTCGGCTCTGCCCCTGAGACCACATGCTAGAGATACTGTGTGCAGGTGCCCTGCTTGATGGTTGACCCCGAGTCCAGCCGTTTCCCCAGCCCCTCCCCTCCTGTGTGTCAGGCATGTGAAGGAGACAACAGCGCAGCTCCCAGACCAGTCCATCCCTGAGATGAGCACTGCCCAGAGACTGTGGTTGATGCCACTTGGTGCAGAAGTATGGCTCAGCCAAGCCCTGCCAGCACCCTAGACCCACAGAATTGTCGGAAACAACAAATGGTGGTGTTTTAAGTCACTAAGGTTTGGGTAGATTGTCACACAGTAATAGACACCCGGGTTCCATTAATGGAAGCAGTGACCCTTCCCTTCAGACCTTTCCCCTTGGCCTCAGCGATGTTGCCCTCCTGGGGCTTCCCCCACCTCTTCTGCTGCCCCTCTCAGACTCCGCTGTGGGTGCTACTTGTCTTGTCTGCCTTGGAAGAGCTGATGTTCTGAGGGTTCTCTTCTCAGTGCCCCTCCTCTTTGAAGTACCGTAACTCCCCTTGAGGAAATCTCATTTATATCTGTGGCTTCAGCCACACCATCCTCACCCAGCCCTTGACCTTCAAACATGCCTCTGTTTGAGCCAGTAAGCGAGCATTATATCTCTTGACTATGTATTTCCTGTGCATATTTTCCCTCTGATCTCAGACCCGTGTGTGCGCAGACTGTGCGCCCTCTACTGAGAACTGGGCTTAGCGCCTTCCCTTACTTCCATGTCAGGGAATGAATTGTGTCCCTGTAAAAAGACACGTTGAAGTCCTGACCCCTGGTACTAGTGTAGAATGGGGCATTATTTGGAAATAGGGTCTTTATACATGTAATCAATTTAAGATCAGGTCATTAGGATGGGCCCTTAATCTAATGCCACTAGTATTCTTATGAAAAGTGTAAATTTGGACATAATGATAGACACAGGAAGGACCAAATAGGAGTGACACAGGGAGAATGTCATGTGAAGATGAAGGTAGAGATTAGGGTGATGTGCCTACAAGCCAAGGAATGCCAGTGATTTCCAGAAGACCACAGGAAGCTCTGAGAGGGGCCTGGGACAGGTCCTCCCTCACAGCCCCCAGAAGGAACCAGCCATGCCTCGGTTGGTTGGAACCCACCTCGATCTTGGACTTCTAGCCTCCTCAACTGTGAGGCAATGCATTTCTGTTGTTTAAGGCACCAAGTTCACAGTAATTTGTTACATTAGCCCTAGGAAACCAATGTACTATATCCACCATCGTTCATCTTGTAAATTTGACCTCCTTCCTACAGTCCTGTTCTCAATGAATGGCTCCTTCATGTCTGCACGTGCTCGAGCCAGAAACCTGAATTCCCAGCTTCCAAGAACCTGGCTGGTTTGAAGTTAGGTGCTCAATAGTATCGACTATTTAAATAGATGCCCTCAAATATTGCAGGCCTCTTAGCAATTACAGATATTATTACCCTGAGGATGCATGGAGTTGAAATTAAAAAGAGATACAAACCCCAAACATCTTTTATATCCATCCTGCCCCTCTGTACTTCAGGTTTACCGAGAGACACTATTGATTTCCTTCAGCCATGGTGCAGGCATATATTGAGAGCACATGTATGTAAATAAGGATTCAGCCGCCTGCCTGCCTTTCCACTCTTCAGGGAAATATCGATTTGGACTTCGGAGAGTTACCTAAAAGTTCCCTTTTCACCAGTTTCTTCATTCTGGATAACCTGAACCAGTGTGTAGAGTTACACAATGTGATCTTTGTAGGGAGTTTTGCAAGTTGGGCTGAGTTTAGGAGGGGGAGGGCAGTTTTAGAGCTGCATTGATCTTAGCTGGTTATTGAAATTGTTGCAAATGCTTACCTTCGTTTTTCCCATTCAGTGGTGCTGAAATCACTGGCCTGCAGAATTAAGAGTCAGGTTTCTAAAGAGACATTTTTGCTGCTTTTCTCTTGATGGTATGTAAACAAGTTCCTCTGCTCCGTCCTTTCAGAGCATCTGGATTACCCTTGGCAAAGGAGGAGCAATGTAATTGTTGCAATTTTATTTTATTTTGAAACTAATTCAATGCATTTCCTATACTGGGTCTATGCAAATTGTTTCTTCTTCTTCTTTTTTTTTTTTCCAAAGAAATTATAGTTGTGTGTGGAAGCCCCGAACAGGGCACAACGACATCAAGGCAGCCATAATCATGAAAAGCACATGCAAATCTTTCACATTAATAATTCACAGTTAAGCACAGGCACTGTGGCCCCCTGTCTGAGGCTGCAGCAAGCAGCAATTTGTTTAGCTGTGGCAAAGGGCACAAAAATCACCAAGTTCAGATGTTCTATTTTGGTCTTGCATTCGCTCTTTGGATTGGATTTAGGCAAATCAGCTTTATAAATGGATACTTATGTATTCATCAGGAAGATTTGATTTGTAAGGGACAATATTAAATATTAAATCTGTAAGGGACAACGTTGTCAATATCAATGTCTTCTGTGTCCCTAAAGAAACTATTGTGTGAACCCCAGATTCCTGAATGTCTGCCTCCATCCCTTCCACCTTCCTCATTTAAAGATTTTATTTATGTATTTTTAGAGAGAGGGGAAGGGAAGGAGAAAGAGAGGGAAAGAAACATGGATGTGAGAGACAAACATCGATCGGTTGCCTCTTATAGGCGTCCCGATGGGGGACCGAACCCACAACTCAGGCATGTGCCCTGACCGGGAATTGAACCAGCAACCTTTCACTCTGTGCGATGACACGCAGTGAATTGAGCCACGCTGGTCAGGACTCCACAGTTCTCATTTATTCATTTTGTAAAAATTTACTGAGTATCAGCATGTGGTAGGCTTGGGTCTGGTGCTAGGAATGTAGGGCGAATCAGACGAGCATGGCTGCTGTGGCCCGTGGCCCGTGGCCCGTGGCTCGTGGCCCAGCAGCGTTAGCTTCACCTGGGAGCTAGGTAGAGACTCAGCAGCAAAGGTTCCACTCCAGACCTACTGAGTCCATTTAAACGAGATCATCAGGTGATGCCCATTCTTATAGAAGAGCAAGTACCCATTCAGTGAGTAATTATAATATGGTGTGAAAAACGCTCACCTGTAGGGCATTGTCATCGGGCCGAGCAGGCCATGCCTGTGCTAGATGTGGGAGGAGCTTAGGGAAGGCTTCAGAAGGAAGAGCCTGTTTCAGGTGAAATCAGGAGAAAGCGGCATGAACTGGGCAGAGACTTGGGTGGGTGTGCTCACACTCTGTGGGCAGCAACTCCAGTCCGCTGGAGGAACGGCGGTCTTCGTGGCTGGAGCTCAGAGCCAAACAGGAGGCGGAGCGAAGAGCAGCCGTGTCCTTTTGCAGGACTTCACGGCCCAAAACAAGGAGTTTGAGTCTTCCTCAGAAAGTTATGAGGAGCTACTGAGGCATTTAAATGGACTTGGGCTGCAACAAAATCACTTTCACTGCGGCGCGGGAGATGGACTGGTGCAGGAGGAGTGGCGTGCTACCCTGCAGCAGTCGACGGGACGGGACCCGGGCAGACCAGGGGAGGTGAGTGGACGCTTGTGAGACAGGCTTAGGAGGCAGAGCTGGAGCGCCTGGCGCTGGCAGAGGGAAGGGTCAAAGGAGCAACTCCGCAGGAGGTGCTGTGCGCTGGGGCCCAGTGCCCGGTCTGGGTCACCTCTCCTGACTCTCACCTCCTGCAGACGTCCCATCCGGCCCGTGCCATGTGGGTTCGGGTGTTTCTCTCTTCCCCTCTGCCCCACATCATCAGCACCTTGAAGACAGCGCCAGGCCTTGCACATTTTTGTTTGCCCCGTAGTGCCGAGCTTGGGGCCTGGCACTCAGTGCTGCCTGGGGTCTTCCTCTTGAGCTGTGGCCCCCTCGTCCCAAGAGCTTGCCCTTCGTGGGTCGAAGGCGATTCTCGGAGAGAATTGGCTGGAAAAAGCTGTGTTTCCCTGCTGGTTTGTCTGTAATTTAAATGATGACTCCTGTTTGTGTGGTGCTTTACTCTTCAGAAAGCGTTTTCATAACCGCCGTCTCATTTGCATTCCTCCTGTCAGCCCTCTGTGCAGCTTTAGAAACGGTTGTGTGTTCACAGCTCAGTGTTAGTCCAGGGCCGATTACCTCAGCCTTTCTCTCTGCCCTGTTCTGACTTCGGGCCTTTGGACTTGGGAGGTGCCGCTGGAAGCAGGTCAGTGTCAAACAGTGCACAGCTGAGTCAAATCAATCCTGTCCATTTGGGTTAGCCATTCTGCAGAAGGACGGTGGAGGGAGAGGCCGAGCGAGGAGGGGAACAGGCTCCCCTTCGCTCTGCGGTTCAGGCTCCCAGGTCACTGGGTCGCGAGGCGGAAGGAGGCCACTTGGAAATGCAAGCTCCCAGCCTTCCTGGGCTTCTCATTCGTTGGGGCTTACTCTGCTGTGACCCGGGAGAGGAAGCCCAGAATAATTTGGTGCAGGCGAGACGGAAGTTGAGACCTTAACTAAAATTGCTTCTTGCCTGTCTAAAGGAAGAAAGGGGCCTTGGATGGACCCAACCTGCGTTTGAATCCCGCTCTGCCGCTCCCTAGCTCCATGGCCTTGGGTGGCTATGTAGCCCCTCCATGTCGACGTCCTTGTGATGAAGTGGTGGGCACAGTCCCTTTCACACAGGTGTGTGAGGACCGGATGGGGCAGAGGCGAATGCTAACAGTGCTGGTGGAGGGCCCGCACCAAAGCGGATACATTTGTGTCTGTCTGGCACCCTGTCACCCTCCTGTTAGGGATGAGGATTCCATCAGACAAGAGAGGGCATCATCTTATATGCTGTCTTCACATAGAGTGTAAGACCTTTCGACCTCAATGTGCAAATGAATCATCCAGGAGTTTGTTAAAATATACATTCCAGGGCTCAGCCCCCTGAAGGGCCTGACTGACCTGTGACTGGCAGCCAGCTGATTCTCATGGGGACCACATTTTGGGGAAGCTGGGGATGGAGCCAGAACTAAAGAGCCACGTAGCTTAGGTGTTTGCTCACATGGATTCTCAGCTCTGCTCCAGAAGTACTGGCCAGGGATTCCAGAGGGAGGGGCTGTGTTTCTACCAAGCCGCAGGCGACTCTCAGGATAAAGCAAGCATGGATACCAGTGGGCAGGGGATCCAGGTAACGCTGCCTCTGGTGGTGCTTAGTGCAAGAGGGCCAAGCAGCTGGGGACCATTTTCGAAGGCAGACAGGCTCAGCCCGCAAATGGGAAGAGCTTATCTGGACAGGAACTCTGTTTTCCCTGAGGGACTGACCACTGGGACTGTGGGCAGACCCAGCCTGGCAAGGTTGCAAATCCTCGAACCCAGCTGCATGGCCTTGTCTGTCAAAACGGGGCTCTAGGACGGGATGACTTTAGTCTTCCTAGCTCTGAAATCACTTGACTCTAAGAGATGTTGCGCAAGTTAAATTAGGCAGAGCTGAAGAGTTGTTAGCAGGGTACCCCCAATGTCTGGTGTTTGCATTCCTTTTAAATGTTGCATTATATTATGTGAGTTTATGCAGTTTCTGTATTTAGTCCATGCTGCTCTTTAACCGTGGCTGTATTTTTTGTGAGGAAATAGCGTATGTGGTTCATGGCTCAGACGGAGAACTTTCTGTAGTTTGTTACCCAAGTCAACAGCACTGCTACCTGGTGGCAGCTCCCAGAATTGCAAGCCCATACTTTTGAAGAAATAGCAGAAACCCCGTATTAAAACAGGGGAGGGAGAGAAGTCTTTGTTTTCTCTTTTCTTTTCTTTTTTTTAAAGTAAATTCCACTCTAGACCAGCTGAAACAGAATGTCTGGGGTTGAGATCCAGAAACCTGCATTTTCAGTAAATCTTTCATGTAAACCTTATGCCTATTGTCTTTAGAAAACCTATTACTCTCTATAGTAGAGTTTCTTAACCTCAGCACCACTGACGTTTTGGACTGGAAAATTCCTTGCTGTGGGGGGCTGTCTTGTGCAGTGTAGGATTGTTAGCAGCCTTCCTGGCCTCTACCCACTAAATGTCAGTAGCAATGTCCCTCCTCGTTTGTGACAATCAAAATTGTCTCCAGCCATTGCCACAGGCTTTCTGTGTTTGGGGGCTGGAGGGCCTGAAATTACTTCTGCTTGAGCGCACGGCCCTGAAGTGTGCCCTGAACATCCAGTGCCTTTCAGTGGTAGCACCCGTCACAGAGTCCCTGAAAGCTAAGCTGTGTTAACTGTCTTCACAAATATAAATGACTTCTGACTTCTGGAATAAACATCTGGCTTTATGAGCTTTGTTTTGGTTTTTAAATAGTCACAGAGGAGGGTCCTGAAGGTGGCCTGGCATTAGTGAGTCACCACACTTGAACTGGGCATCTCGTCCTCCACACGGACGGAGGACACCCATGTGCCTCCCTCTGGTTCACGTGTCAGCTTCACGCCGCTGGTGCATGGCAACCCCGGGGAGTGGGGGGGGGTGAAGTTCACGTCTTTCCTCTTAGAAATAATTGAATTCTGTTAGCTTTTCTGTTTGTGGGAAAGGGCTGTTTATTGTGTGAAATATACTTTTGTACAGCGAACACATATTTCAAAAGTGTTGGAGACGAGTGACTGTGGGCAAGAGGATGTACTGGGGGGATCACAGTTGGCTAAATGAACGCCGCCGAGCCTGTTCTGCCAGGTGGAGGTGAGTTCTCTGGTGGGCACCAGGCCCGTCTCACTCAGAGCTGAACACTTGGACTTAGCGCCTCCAGTGAGAGTCCGTTAACTGGGGAGGGCGCCTCAGTGCCCCCAAGAGCGTGGCTAGTGCAGGCTTCTGGTCCTCTTACTCTGGGACAGAGGGTTTTGCGAGTGGGCAGATGCCGGGGAACCTGCCACAGGATGGGTTAGTGGGTGTGGCAGAAGGGGTTAGCTTATTTTCTGGAAGCACAGGGTGGGACTTGATCCTAAAGAGAGTTCGCAGGCATAGGCTTCCTGCTTGAGGCGGGCTTCCCCTTGGAAGGGGGGCCTGGAACCTCCCGTGTGGCCGCGATGGGCGTGGGGTAGGGGGAGTGCAAGCAGAGGTAGCTGAGCGAGTTGAAAAGAACGGGGCACTTTCCCTAGACTCTAACTCCAGTCCCCCCTTCGGCCCCCCGTTTCTTCTCCTGCTGAATGGGCGTGCAGAGCTTGGACATCTGCAAGGCCCTTCCCACTTTACATTGTGTGGCTCTGTGCAGATAAGGGCTGCGACCTTTGTCTCTCTCTGTTCTCAGTGAGCCTGGACAGAGGGCCCTCAGCAGGGAGGGGAAGGAAACACTGCGTAATTCCTGAGCTCAGTGTACTCTTTCTTTGCTCTCTGCTCATTCTTCCTCCTAAAGGCCTGCAGACAGAGCTGGCCTCTGCATCAGCATGAACACCGAGGCTTGGCTTGGACGGGGTGCAGCCAGCCTTCCCACCCCCCGCCCTCCTTGGTGACTTGCACTCCTGCAGCTTCTTCCTTTGACACCGGTGGGGGTGGGTAAGCTTCAGGATGTACTTAGACGTGATTGACGGCCCTTCAGTGTAAATCGACTCACCCACCAGTTCCCTGTTGCTGAAAAAGCCTGTGTCAGGAGTACAGTTCTTTTGGCTTATTCCTTGGTCCAGGGTCAAATCGTTTATCTAGTATTCGTTACTATATTTTGTGTGAATCAAGTTCAGCTCATTTCCTGATGTCATATTTTTCTGAGAGGCAAATATTGATACTGCGTTTCCGAGAGGGTCAGATAAGAACAAAGAGTGGAACAAAGAGGAACAGGAAGGGCATGTAAGTTGCCCACCAGAGCTGATGAAAGACACTTCTACTGCCCACTGTCGCCGAAGGGCAAGGCTCCGAGTCCTCCTTGGACGCAGACCTGTCTCGCCCGTGAGTAACCGAGCGTCTTCCACTTCCACCTGCTCTTCTCGGCTAGCTGGAAACTCTAGTCAGATTTTTAAAAAATTTTAAATAATCCACGACAATCCCCATGCCCTTCTAGGGGCCTACTGTCTCTGTTTTACAACATTGCTGCTGGATACGTCTCTGTTTGGAATCCATTTTATTTGCTCCCGAATGGGTAGGAAGAAGGGCACGAACTTGCCTTTTGAGATTACCAATTATTACCACACTCAGTGGACACAACAGATATTGGCTGGGCCACTAGAGGAATTTTTATTTACATTTTCAATTATTTGTGGTGATCAGTTTATGGGGTGAGCTGAAATCAGTGCCCAAGATATTTCTTAGTGTCAAAAGGAATAAAATGCCTTTCAGACTCTCGATTCTGTTTTCTTCTGCTGAAAGAAATTCTTGATCTGAGAGAAACACAAGAGTCAATATAGGCAGATTGGGGAGATGGCACACACAGGTGAGGAGGGGACAGGGCGAGGCCACCACCCTCGATGGCAGCATTTTTGCAAGGCTTTCTGTGGTGCACTGGTCCCTCAGAATGTTCCCCAGATAAGAGTTTGCCTCCTCACATAAATTTTTCACACCTTTGGTCACCCCACAGGGCTGAACTGGCCCTGTGTGCCCTGTCACTGTAGCCCTGGCTCCATCTTCCTAAGTCACCAAGACCACATGCAAGGCAAAGGATGGGAGTAGGCTAGCAATAAAGAAACCGGTGGTCCAGTTTTAAAGCCAGTCATTCTCAGCTAGCTTGGCCACAGAAACCCTTTGTTTTCTTTCCTTGACGCCTTTTTGGAAGGAACAGTGTTGCTGCGTGAAGTGGTTTTCCCCGGGGATTAGCGGTTACCCACAGCACTGGGAACCAGGACTTTTTCAACCCGTCTGAGCCACCGGCAGGGGATGCGGGCCCCAGGAGCTGTTCTCTCCTCTCTGAGCAGGAGAGTGAGGGCTGTGCCCTGCATACTTAGGGCCGGAGGGGCTGCCACAGGCCTTGCACGTAGGAGCTCAGTGAAAATTTATGGAAGAAGTGAATAAAAGAAGGCTTGTTTTAAAATTATGAAAGTCTTGTAAAATTCTTATAGTCACCCCCCAACCCAGGGAGTTGACCACTTCATTTTTCCTTTTTGGGTTTTTCAAGGCTGAGACCCGAGGATCACGCCCCTCAGCTGCCTTCCTTGGCAGCGGCCTAAGTTTGTTTGTATGTGATACAGCGGTTTGATTGCGGGGGCATCTTGACTTTTATGAAGAGTAAAGGCTCTGGGAGCAGGTTTTGTTTATTCTGAGCAGACTGTAAAATACTGCTACATTTATAACCCACCTGCAAGGCTCCCTGAGCTCGAGCGCGCACACGTGCCTTAGGAGACAGTGGGGCTTGCTTTTGTCTCTGAGACCTTGCCTCGAGGAGCATAAAGTTCCTGTCAAGCGTGTGCAGCATATAACCCTTGAAGTTGACCCCCTCGAGGAGGCTGGATATCGCAGCAAGCGCACGCGTGGAGGCAGGTAAGGGAGCACCACGGAGGTGGGGGTGTACGCTGACTGCCAGAGTCCCTGGGTGCCGCGGGTACAGGCCCTGAGGTCAGACCGGGCGGCAAGGGCCCAATCCTGAAATTGTTAGATCTGGGACCTTGGGTAAGTCACTCATCCCCTCCGGGTCAGTCTTCTTGCATGTGGAACTAGGTCAAGACCTGCTGCCATCCAGCTCCCCATTTAACCTTCGCAGAAGCCGTAGGAGGACATGACATTGTTAGTAGTGTGTCACACACGGGGGACCTGAGGCCCATGGGTAAAATGACCTGCTTTGGGTGATAGTTAAGAATTAGCAGAGCCGGGAACCCAGGGCCAGTTGTGCTAAAGCCCCAGAGTGTGGCACTAACCACCCTCCTATGTTGCCTCTTGCTAAGGACCTGCCCAGCAGGGGAGCTACAGGCAGGGGCCAGAAGGGATCATCCAGAGGTCAGCTGGCTGTGATGTCAGGAGGATGACATTGCTTCCTGCGGTGGAGGAGGGCACTGCCCCCGGAGTATTCCAAAAGCTCTTTCTTCTTATAATGATCCGGGATAAGATCTCTTTCAACAATGACAGCTGCAGATCGAAAGTCCCTTAACTGTCTGCCTTCTCCTACAATAACCAAGTGTTGTTGTTTCCCTTTAGAACAGTCAGTAAAGTAGAATTTGCGAGGAGCTGCTGCGCTGTGTGTTGCAGGAACACGGCCCTTGTGAATGTCATGGCAGCTCCCACCTGGAAGGGTGGGACGATAAGAAGTGAGAATGTTCTCCGTGCAGGGACCCTGTGCCCAGCAAACCCGAGCCGGGCCCCAGGGCAGACTTCAGGTTTGTGGATTAGAGAGAGTCACCCACAGGTTAGGAGCACACGCCCCAGGACGCTAGGACTTGCTCGTGGCCAGGCTCAGTCCTTCCTCGGGATATCATTTTCACGGCTGAGAGCAAATGGGGCTCCCAGGCTCGAAGTGGGGTCCTGGCTCACCGAGCCTAACCTGGGCCTCCCTGCTCCCTCATCTACCTCTGACCAGCCCCGAGCGCTCTCCCACTGCTCATCAGGGCTCTCCCCGCGTCATGAGACACAGTATTTCAAATTCGTTGGGGAAACAAAAGGACTTTAAGGCAAACCCAAGAGTTCCAGAGGTAGTTCCGGCTTTAGGTGTCGTACCTTGATGGCGAGGCTCGCAGATGCCGTCAGGGCCTGGTTCCCCACTTTCCGTACCTGAGCTCTGTTCTCTGACATGCACGGTGCATTCTGGGGCAGGCTGTTTCCCACTGAGGCTGAACTGGTTACAGCAGTTCCAGGCTTATACCCTCTCCCATCTACAGTCAATAAAAGGTGTCTTCTAATCATCCTGGCAAACATCTTATTGCGTCACGTGCGCATCCATGACCCAGTTACCATGGCCAGGAAAATACAGTGCTTTTGTTGGCTCAGATTTGGGCCACCTGCTCCATCCTGGAGCAGGGGTACAGTTTTGCCCACAGCCATGAACTAAATGTCGGGGACAGCTGGTTCTCCCGAGGAGCCCAAAGAAGAGGAGATGGGTACTAGTGGCCGTGATGTGGCTAGTGGCTGGTGTAAACTGCTCCCGGTGCTTCCTGTTCTGCTGGATCTCTGGCCTCCTGGTCACGGGTCGCACTCTGAGATTCTGTCTGTGCACACCTGACTGCAGTGCAAAAGTAGATATGTAGTTGTGGCCTGGTCGCGCGCTTGCACTGACATGGCAGCTTACACATAGTAAAATCAGTAGTAACGATCTCAGCGACCATGTGTTGGGTCCCTACCACGGGACAGGCACCGTCGGACACCTTGATGGGCCTTCTCTGACTTAATTTTTGAAATAACACTCCAAAGGAGTATTACTAATCTCATTTTACAGATGGGAAAACAGCCCGTGGGCGATGACACGCCTTGCAAAATCACCTAGTTAGCTCAATTAGTGGAGAGGCTGCAGTGGGACGTTATTAGTGGGCAGAGTCCTTGCCACCAGTTTGCTCACCCTGTCCTGTAGACGTGCTCATTTGAAAGATAATTGAATATTTATTAAGGCTACCAGGAAAGAGTGTTGAGGAGGGCCAGGATTGAGTACCTTTATCGACGGAGTGTGCGCGCGCACACATATGTACATTTGTATATGCATTTATATCAGCATGCTGTTGAAAAATGGAGATAATGGAGTCCTTGGTCTTAGTGTGAACTGATGGTTGTTCTTTGCCTTTCGTTGGCCGACGGTAGCGTCCCTGCTCCTGTACCTTGAGCTGTTTGGTGCCTGTGGGGCCTCTGAGGTGGCGGAGCGTGGGGAGCCCGAGACTGCAGGTTCGGTATATTTAGGGTTTCCATGGTACCCGATACAGAAAGGGAGGATGCTACCCAGCCTTCTGGGTAAGCGGGGATACCTAGAAGGTCGAGTGACAAAACAGGGCAGGAAGCGTGGGTTTAAGGACTGTGGCGGAGCTGTGCTGTAGTGGTGTGATCGGACCTGCAGATGAGACAGCTTAAGATTGCCCTTAGCCTGACACTCGAGGCTTTCTGTCTCGTATTTGCCACCGATAGCTCTGCAAACACGCTTGGCGTCTCCACCAAATGAGGTTGTTTCCTGCCGCCTGGACAGAATCTGTACTTTTTTGTTTTCACCTTGGTATATGGAACTTCCTAAGCCTGTGACTAGTGTGGATTTTTGCACACAGTAGATGCTCACTAAGTATTTAGGACTTCATTAGTCAATGCAGTAGATACTAGCTGCGCCCCACTGTGGACCAGATAGTGCTGTAGGTGCATGGGACACAGTGGTGAGCAGGGTCCAAGCCCCGAACCTTGGCAAGCTCTCCTTCTGATCCTTTGAGTGAATCGATCCCTCGGGAGGCCCCACTGGGCTTCCAGCCTGTGCACCTGCCCTGGGACCCCTTTCCTTAGGAACTTGTGCTTGAAGCTTCCTCGGCCTCCAGCCTGAGGAAAGGAAACGTTTCATTCCTCTGGCTGTCCCTTTGCTGTTGCCTCCAGGCAGAGAGCTGAGGGAAGTAGTTCCTGTTTCTATAGATTCTTTTTTCTTTTTTAAGTTTATAAAATTATGTATTCTATTAGAGTTGTCCCAGTTTCCTTTTTTTCTCTTTTGCCCCCCTTCCATCCAGCCCACCCCTCTCACCCAGAGTCATTCCTCTCTCCATTGTCCATGTCCATGCGTCATTCATACATTTTCTTTGACTAGTCTCTTCCCCTTCCTTCCACAATTCCCCTCTGCCCCCTACAGCTCTCAGTCTGTTCCATGTTTCCATGTCTCTGGTTCTCTTTTTCTCATTAGTTCATTTTGTTCATTACATTCCAGTTATAAGTGAGGTCTAGGCTCCTTTGGATGTGAGTCACGAAAACTCAGGCTAGGTTAAGCCAAAAGGAGAAATAATTAGGAGGGTCAAGGTATAGTTTGTACAACCTGAGAGCTGCCCACCAGGACCCAGCAAACTGTTGGGGGCCCAGAGGCCCCCCACAGTTCTGTCTCTTTCATCTGTGTTTTTTGCTTTTCTGTGTTACCCTGCTCTCTCCTAAGCCTGGCTTTACCTGCTTCGCCAGGTGAGCTGATGGGACATGCATGGCTGCCCAGAGCTGTGGAATTTACAGATCCATGTTTCAAAGGACCGGTGGAGAGGACAGTATTACAAATCCCTGTTGCACTGTCAGGAGAGGGGGTACTTGGGTCAGAGGTCTACCCACAGCCCCAGGAGCTATGGTCTGAGAGGGGACGGAGGGTTCTGCAGTCAACCCAGGCTGCAGTCAAAACAGGGCCCGTCCGTGTGACAACCAGAAGGGCAGTCTTGGACAAATGCTGACAAGCTGAGGACTCACCCTCAGGGGTTCCTACTGGGCCAGGTCAAGGAAACCTGCTGTTTGCCTCAGGTTAGGACACGTCCTCTTCAAACCAGCAAACTGTAGGAATGGCCTCAGCTGACCCTTGTCCTCAATCTTAACACGCGTGGTGGAGAAACTCCTGTGTTAGCACGGTACAGAGTATTTATTGTTTTAGAAAATTCTGTGTCAGCAAAGTACCTAGAGATCTAGTGTCTGGTATTTATTCTAAAGGATGGAAAATCATTAATTGGGGCCAGTAAATCCTCTGTTACAGTAGTACTGTGTGCTCCAAGAAAACAAAGAGCCCTTCTCATAGGGAAAAAAAAAAGTGTGCAAACATGTGGCCTTTTGGGTTGGGGATGGGCCCTCAGGACGCATGCTTGCCGCTGTCATTCCAGCTACTTGCATCCACGTTTAATTGAATTGAACACGTTAAAATTTGTTCCACGGTATTAACAGGGAGCTCGAGAGCATACGCACTGTGTGGCTCCATGAACGTGTGCTCTCCTTGTGCTGACCCCCTGACCCGCGGAGGAGAGAGGGTGTGCCACCTTGAAAAGGGAGGCCTGAACTTTTCCAGGCCCCCGACTTTTAGCGCCAGCCAGGGAGGGGAGAATCTGCTCGGTCCCTGGGGCACAAGCACTGTCCTCTCAAACACTGCCGTGAACTCTTCAGCTGTGTGCCCTGGGCCACTTACCTCATAGGTGCATCATTGAATAGATTTCGCTGCTTAATTATGGAAGCAGTACATGCTCACGATCAAAATTTGGGACACACAGAGTATAAAGGCAAACCTTAAAATCACCCATAATCTCCTTATCTAGAAAAGAGTCATTGTAAACATTTTAGCTTGTTTCTTTCCCTTTTTTCTCTTATACCTGTGTATGCCAGTATGTGTGTTTAGTAGATTAGGTATGATTTCATACCCAGTATGCTGTTTTGTTGTTTTATTTCTACTTATCATGTTTCCTGTATCATTAACTACTCAATGAAAACACTTTTAATCTTGTTGCTGTATAATTTCATATAATGTTAGCCCACTTTAAGTGCACAATCAATGAATTTTAGTAAAATTCTAGAATTGTGCAACTATCACCACTATCCAGTTTGAGAACATTTATTTCCTTCACACCCTTCCTCCCCCAAATTCTCCGAGTCCCCACTTCCACCCCGATCTGTCTCTGTAATGTGTCTTTTATGGATATGCCACATAATCGGAGTCATACCACATGCAGTCTTTTGCATTGGGCTTCTTTCCCTGGGCATCACGACGGGATCCCCGTTCCCGAGGGGGTCCCTTTGGAGGCAGCACTGAAGTGCCAGCGTCGTGCTGGTGGGCCCTGCAGCCTGAATGTTGTAGGTGTCTCTCTCTCTCCAGAAAAAGGCAGGACAGGACAGGTGTCTGTGTTCAGGATCAGGTTGGGTTCTTGCCTAAGTGCCAAGGGGGCAGTGATTACACATGTTAATATGATTGTGAGGAGAAAATGAGGTGTCGATGGCAGCATCTTGTTGACCTCAACAGGGGAGCTCCTTTTAGGGCCTGGGCTATTGCTTCATTCGGAACTGAAGACCCTGTCACAGATATTGATTGTCACCACGAAGGTCATCTTTGAATTTGGAAGGGCCAGCAAAGCAGTACCTGTTTTTGGAGAGAATGCGTGGTGACCGGGCAAGAAGTGCAGGGCCTGGTTCTGCGAAAGAATCCTCCCACGCTCCGGGAACGTACACATTTTTGTTCTTTCTTTGTACTCAGCGAATTGGAGAGACCTTTCTCAAACCATCCCCTTTCTTACACGGAGCTTAAAGGACTACCCCCCGGCCCCAGTCTTGCTGGAATGTTTACAGCCTGTCTGCCTTCAGACAAGTGGAAATGATGTAGTTTCTTTTGGCTGGAACTTTGTTCATGCATTTCAAAGAGGGAAGCTTTTTTAGAAAGTCATCGATTCCGTTTTATCTCAGCAGAAAAGAAAGTTTTTTGGATGTTCATACAGTTTATCATTTTGAGTCCAAGTTATGTATCTACATTGTTTTGAGGCAAGTCTGTCTCTCAGAACCCATGTACTCCTGTGAAGAAACTGCATTTTGCATAAATCACAGTGTGAGTCATGGAGCCATGGGAGGGCAGGAGAGAGGGATGGCTCCCTTGGCAGAGGACCCCAGTGAGTGGGGCTCTTCTGGGCCCCAGGGGGGCCTCTTTTAAACTCCCCAGTCGGGATAGAAACTACCCCCCAAAGCTTCACTTTAATCATGATGCTTTGGATGTGATGTTCATATATCCTCCCACTCCTGGTTGGTTTTCTTTCTTTCTTAATTGAATAGTAGAGGCCATTGGGATTCATTTCCTAACAAATAGACACATCTATTGAGAAAATATTATACTTACACTTAGTGTTCACGAAAACCTGTGTATTTATAGATGCAACATGCACATGCCGACTTTCCACAAAAAGCAGGTTCTCGGCTTTGACTGGATTACAGTGACTATTTCTTTGTTTCCAGGAACTTCTGGCGCCTGGCATACTGCTCGTGCCTGTCAGTGCCAGTGCTTGGGCACGTGAATTCTGGAGCATCGCTTACTGTCCTGGCCCACAAATAAGATTTTCTCATTTGGGCTGTGACACCCCCTGTGTTTCTCTGGTCAGAGCATCCTCTGTCTGGGATCACCAGGAAGGCCAGAGCAGATGCCCGTGGTGGGGACTGCAGTCTTTCTGCTTTGTCTGTGCTTGGTCTCCAGTGGCCCCCACCCTGTGAACTCCGCCGTGGGGCCTGGGAGACAGGGAGGGCTCTATTGGCCCAGCACCTACTGGGGGCTTCTGTGGCCCCGGACCGTCTCCTTCTGCTCTCACGCAGCTCTGGTAACCCCCTCTCCTGGGCTGTTTTCCTCGCTTTCTGGAATATTACCTTTACCATGGCACGTTTTTATACAAAGTCCTTTCCCCTTAGAATCCTGACCTAGCTCTTGTACCTGACATCCAAAACACCCCTTTGTTAGCCTTAACATGTGTTTCCAACTTTTTATTCCCTTTTCTCTAGGTTCTCCTAAGTTACCGTCCTACAGACACAGCACATTCTTTTGCCTGGTGGACTTCCCTTTAGCTGGGCGGTTACTTTTCTTAACGTCTACCAGAATCACTTAGGGATGGGTCGAAAAGTATGATCTCCCAGAGCTTAAGCCCGTGGGTTGCACTGAGGCTGCTGGATCTGAGCTTTGAACCAGGGCCTCCCCCAGGTGATCACTGATGCTGGCGGGCCTGGCTGAGGTCCTGTTTCCCTGGGAAGCCTCTCCTGTTCTGTCTTGCACTTCCTCACCCTCAGTTTTTGGTAGGGCTCCGTATCTGAGATGTTCACTTAGAATATGCACTTAGCATATTCTGCCTTGAACCATGATTTAAATGTTTGTCTTAGTATTTGCACACCAGTTATACGTATACAAAAGAATCTCCTATTTGCATGACAACTTATAGTTCGGCAACACTGCCTGTGGTTACTTAGCTCCCACAGAGCACAGGCCTTGCTCTCTGCACAGGTTTCCTTACCATCGTCCCCTCCCACCTGGCCAGCCCACGGTGGCTGCGGAGGACCGGGGCTTGGCTGTTCAGTTGCTACAGCAAATAGCTAGGGCTGATGGAGGTAAGCAGTGTTGTTCTTTCAGGCATTCGGGGAGTCTTCACTGAGTGCTGGTTTGTGCTTGGCACTCGGCTGGGTGTAGGTGGTGAGGGAAGGCAAGTCCTCAGCAGGGCAGATGAGCCACAGACCTCTGTAGAACATTTTCTACAGTGACTAATTGTGGTAGCCGCTGTGTGGGGCTCGGCACGGGAGGAAATAGTGACTATCCAGTGGGAAGGCCTCTCAGACAAGGGCACCCATGAGCCCAGATCTAAAGGACCTGGGGCCAGTCCTGTGGAGAGAGAGAGAAAGAGTGTTGCTGACAGAGGAGGGAAAGGGGGTGAGGGACTGAGCATCTCTAAGGTGGAAGGAGTGAGCCTGGGAGCAGGGGCCCCTGTGAGGCCAGAGGGGAGCAGGGAGAGTGGGCCCCTGGCGCGGGAAGGCTGCACTCAGGAGTTCACATAACCAGCAGCCAGATGGTTGCTACCTTCAATGCAGGGGAGCAGTGTGATCAGAGTTGTGGCAAACTGTAAAGTGTACAGAACAGCCCTATGCCAACAAGAAAGAAGGAAAGGGGAGGAGTGCCGAGGGCCTTGGTGTGGGGCTTACACCTGGCTGGGACAGCTTGTAAGGAGCTGCCTGGCTGCGGTGCTGTGTACCCCGAGCATGAGCTGGAACCTCGTGACCACCCCCTTGGCAGGTCCGCCATTTGCCAGGATTCAGAAGACCCTGAGGTCGGAAGACAGCTTGTGGTTCCCCTTGTTCAGCCTCCCCACTGGGGAGATGACACGAGGGGAAGCAGTTCACTGGGACCTGTAGCTTCGCCGCTCGCCCAGCTCTTCCTTTTTCTCAGACTGAGGAGTAAGAGGCCCTTATCCTCAGGCACAGCGTGTGAGGCGATTGTACAGCTGAGTGAGGGGAAGCCTCTATAGAAGCTCTTCGGGGTCCCAGTGGATGCCCAGGAAGACCAGAGCTTTGCCATCACACAGATGAGGAATTTGAATCCTGATTCTACCACTGTTTCTTGGGTACATGACTTTGGGCAAGTCGTTGAACGTCTCTGGACCTCACCTGTAAGATAACAGTGCTAACAGCTACCTCGCAGAGATGTCAGGCGAATCCAATGGTATAATGTGCGTAATTTTTATCACAGTGCCTGACGTAATCAGTGCTCAGTACATGGAATGATGGCAATACATGTGGCTGCGTCATACTTGGAAGGAGACTCCCTTACATGAAGGCTACAGTTGTCAGGGTGAATGGTGGGCTGGGCAGGTCCCTGCAAAGATTTGTAGAACATTTCCTCTGCAAAGTGAGGGGGCCGGTGGAGTTCATTAGTGGATGGGGAACTCCCATAGGCCTGCCGCTCTTCTCCACCTGTGTCTCCTTGGCCTGTGGCCGGCAGGTAAGTTACTCAGCATGTACTTTTGAAGTGTTCCATAGATGAATACTTTCACTATCAAGAGCTTAGTCTACCTACCCAAGTACCAGTCCTGCATTTACATTCATTTTTAAATGTATGCTTATAGCTTTCCATGTGAATATTTCGCAGTGCATCTGAGGATAGATTTGGAGCAGGTTCATGTCTTGAGATCTGAGAGAGATGTGGCTTTAAAATAAGTGTTGACGTGTTTAAGGAGTGAGTTTGACTGGCTTTATCCTAATGTGACTACAGAGACAGTGTCAATTTGCGTTTTGGCTGAAGGGGCTGGAGGCACTGGGAAACACAGGAGCATTGTGGGTAGGCAGCCTTCATCTTAAAAGTTTCCCACAACTGGGAATTGTAATTGCTATTTCCATTTCTACAATGTCTGGGATCTCTGACTCAGCCAGCCAGCCAGCCAGCCAGCCAGCCAAACATACTGAGAGAAGAGATAAAGCAGGGAAGTGGCAGAAACATAAATATTATGAATTGGACCCATAGGTCATCTCTTAGCGGCTGCACTTTGGGCCTCTTGTTGTGATGAAAGAGCTAATTTTCGGGAGCAGGAGCCTGGCGGGAGGCCTTGCCGAGCAGGGGTGATATCCCAGCCCTGCTTTCCATGCAACATGCAATAATGGCTGATCTGGCTCCAGCCTGATGACAGATTAATCCCCACTGAGCCCGTTTGAAGGCCTGGGGAGTCTCTCTTGTAAACACATAGAGAGAGATAGGAACTGCGAGAGAGGTTCTGACCCAACCATGATTTGTCCACCTACCACTTGTAGGCCCTTGTCAACCCTGCTGTGGACTCGGTAAGGTGAGAGAGCTTGGGGGGCGGGTCACGCTGAGGGAGCCATGGGAGGACCTCTGAGCCTGGCGGGCGGGCGGGGCGGGGTGCGCAAAGGGACGCACAAAGGGACGCACTGTGGCGGAGGAGCCGGCGGGGAAACTCTCGTGGGGAGGCGCTGCGGCGCCCGAGGGCGCACCGCTGCCCCATAGCCCCTCCCAGCTGGGGTACCCTCCTTCAAATCAGTTCCCCTCTTATTTTCAAAGAAGCATTTCTTCAGGTCAGACATTTTCCTAAGGTTTGGTTTTAAAAACTGGACATTGGCTTAATGTCTGAACACCCCAGGAAAAGCTGCACCATTGTTGAGGACTTGACTGGGACCCCTAGGACGCTGGGCGGCTTTGCTAGTCAGGGTTCTCCAGAGAAACAGGACCAATTGGACGGAGGTGTCTTTCTACCTCCATCTCTATCCATAAAGTAAGGAGTTGGCTCATGAAACGGTGGTGGCCGAGAAGTCCCAAGGTCTGCAGCGGGCAAGCTGGAGACCAGGAGGGCTGCCGCTGTGCGCTGAGTGCGAAGGCCTGAGCACCGGCAGTGTAAGTTCCTGTCCAAAAGCTGGCAGGCGGGGTCCCGTCTTTCAGTTTCGGTACAAAGGCAAGAAAAGACTGATATCCCAGTTCAGTTAGTTGGGCCAAAGACATTCCTTCTTATTTAGCTTTTTGGTCTGCTCCGATCTTCAGCTGATTGGATGGAGCCCACCCGCATTAGGGACAGCAATCTGCTTTACTGAGGCCGCCGATTCAGATGTTAATTTTATCCGTCAGCACCCTCACAGACACACCCAAATAATTTTTGGCCAAATGGCTGGACACCCCATGGCCCAGTCAAGCTGACGCGTAAAATTAATCATCACAGCTTCCAAAGGTTGATCTGAGGGCAGCCTGCCAGCTTGGAGGATATTTATGACTTTATATATCATTTCCAATTCCCAAAAGACTTTCAAGTAGCCAAATAATTTTTTAAAAGCCATGTGGTACATTATAGCTTAGAGGTGGAGAGGCAGAAGGCTTGGGTTGATGTGAGTGCACCCTGGCCCTGCCACCTACTAATTGTGTGATCCTGGCAAGTCTCCTGGCCTCTCGAAGCTTCATTTATCTCAGCGGAAAGTGCAGATGATAACAGCACCTGCTCCTGACGGTCCTTAGGAGTAAATAAAATAACATATGTAAAGCATGTTGCCCCAGCCTGGGGCACTCTGGCTGCCGTTATAGCTGTGTTCCGCATTGAGGAGGGAGATGGTGACAGGAGTCAGTGTTTATGAGGGGGACCCTTGGGTACCTAGTGTGGTGTTAAATGCTTTCCCTGCCAGCTCTTCCCTGTGGCCTGTCCATCCAGGAACTAGGCTCAGGTCTTAGTACCAGATCTCTTCTCTCCCTACAGACCACATGGCTTATATTTGCTCTTCTGAGAATTTTCTTTCGTCACGTACATGAGATGAGATTTATTCTTTTTGTGGAGGAGGTAGGTCACCCTTGGGATGGCTTTGGCCAACTGTCACTGTTCCCGGGCCCATCTTCATCTTGCTCCCCCTGTCCCCAGAGTGCGGAGGAGGATGGGGTGAGAGGCAAGGGCCCTGATGATGATTGGCCTAGGGAATGAGGCCCCTGAACGGGGACTCTAGCACCTCTGCCATCCAGCTGGGTTGGGTTTACAGATTCTGAAAAATTTTTTATTCACCGGTCAGTGCAATCATACTTCACAGCTGGTTCTCTATTACCACCAAAGAGGAGTTCAGCTGTCACTTGGATGTCAGGCAGCAGAAAAGGCTAGGGTGAGCGGCTGCTGTTCCCACCTTAAACGGCATCGCAGGTGGGCATGAGCAACGGACGGTTAAATCCAAGTTGTGATCCTAAGAATCTGAGGAGTCTTTGCAGGAACAATACGTTCATATTCTTTTTTCTTGCCAAAGCATTCCCCCCTGTTTCTTTAGCTTGAGAATTTGGGCTGTTTCCCGAGTTAGGAAGACCTCCAGGAAAGGCCAGTGGGCGTGGCTGCCCAGTGGCTCATGCTGGCGAGCGCTGTGTGTGTGGGCCAGGGCTTGTCTACTCTGATTGTAGTTCACTTTCTTCCCAGGAACCACGTATTTTCACTATTCCCTGCTTACACATGAGGAAATTGAGGCACAGACTGGTTATTGGCCTTGCCCAAGGTTATACAGCTTGGATGTAAAATTAAGGCTTCTGTTGAAGAATGTACTGGCCCACTGGGAAAGGAGCCCTGGGGAACTGAAGAGTTGTTGAAGGCTGGCCCTCCTCCTCTGTAGTTCCTCCCTCTTTCCTGGGAGGTTGAGAACCAGTTTTGGAGCTTGTGGTATCTCAGTTCCTCGTGGCAAATGGGTGTAGTTGTGTTGGCTTTTGCCAATGTCATTAGGGGTATTTAAGACTCCATTATGTTGTATTTAAGATTTATATTCTTCTTGTGGGTTGTTAATAAGATTATGAAAATAAACCTGTATTTTTATATTAGAAAAATAAAAGGCTATTAGAAATTTTAGTTACAGTTTTTGGCTAATATTAGTTTGCGTTATTGGGACATCCCAAACAATAATAATCGCAGCTGACACCCACTAAGTACTTACTCTGGCCAGAAAGCATATTAGGTGATTAGCCAATGAAATCTTTAAAACCACCCTGTGTGGTCGGCACCCCTGTGGTTCTCACTTCACAGTCAGGAAGTGGCAGAGCTGGGGAGGGAAACCACTCTGACTCGGGAGTTTGTGTTCTTAGCCAGGGTGCTCCAGCCCTCCCACGACAGAAAGCACAGCACTGGGGCTTTTCGAAAAGTTCCGTTTAAGTCAATGATGAATGCAAATGATTATTTTTTAGAATGCAGGTGAGGTGTGTTCAGAGTGAGGCTCTTTTGAACAATATCTCATCCAAAATAATGAGGTTTAATGCAATATGCATTAAAATGCACCCCCTTTGAGGGCATCCCAAGAGAAATTACTTGGTTGATTTTTACAATGGGCAAAAACACAATGGAATGATAGATGAGACAAATTCAAGTAATCTCTGGATTAAAATTCTGAACAGTCAAAGAACATCTTGCACGAAAGGTTAAATCTCCTGATAAGCTCCAAATGATATTCCCACCTTACTTAAGAATATGTGTTGGCAGCTTTAACAAGATCTTGGCACATTCTAATTTGAAATTTATTACAAGATGTGTGCATGCTTAATGGGGGCTTAATTATTCATATCCACATCTTTCTGACAGTAACTTACTTCAGCTGTAGATAAATTCCTGGTGCACTGGGACATACTGGCTTCTACTATTGAAAAAATCTAGTGAAAGGAAAATTAAATGCATATGCAAGACATTACCTAGGACCACCAGCTACACTTAGGCAGGAGCTTGGCATGAGTATGTCTCTGTTTTCCTTGTGTGGAGTTGCCTACAGAGCTCTTCCACGCCCCTGGACCGGGAGGATGTCCATCTTGGAAAGAGCCCAGGTTCTGGAGTCAGGCTTGCCTGAGGTTGATCCAGTTATGACCCAAGGGTAGAATTCTTTTGGGCTGATTTCTTAACGTCTCCAGGCTTCAGCCTTTTTGCTTGCCAAAGAGGGTCCCTAATGCCTCTCTCAAAAGGTTGATGGGAGGCTGAATCACAACATCTGTAAAGTAAGGAGCTCAGTGAATAGTACAGGAAGTGCTAATGGGAAGCCACCTTCCTCTCCTCTCCTCTCCTCTCCTCTCCTCTCCTCCCACCGTCCGTTCCTTTGAGTCCGTCTATCCAAACTTAGTATGTAGCTCTGGATTTTTCATATATGGCCTTTCTTATGTTGAGGTAATTTCTTTCTTTTCCTAATTTGTTGTGTGTATTTTTCTTTCTTTTTTTTTGTTATCATGAAAGGATATTGAATTTTGTCAAATACTTTTTCTGCATCAATGGAGATAGTCATGTGATTTTTATCCGTCATTCCGTCAGTCGCATTGATTTGTTTTTAATAGCGGAGCCATTCTTGCATGTGAGGGATAAATTCCACTTGGTGTATGGTCCCTTTAATGTGCTGTTTAGTTCAGGTTGCTAGTATTTTGCTTAGGGTTTTTGCATCTATATTCATCATGGATATGGGTCTATAATTTTCTTTTCTTGTAGTATCTTGGTCTGATTTTGGTGTCAGGGTAATGCTGGCCTCATAAAGTGAGCTTGGAAGTGTTCCTCTTCAATATTTTGGAAGAGTTTGAGAAGGATTGGTGTTAATTCTTTTTTAAATGTTTAGAATTCTCCAGGGAAACCATCTGTTCCTGGGCTTTTCTTTTTTGGGGGAGGCTTTTGATTACTGATTCACTCTCCTTACTCATTATCGGTCTGTTCAGGTTTTCTATTTCTTCATGATTCAACCTTGGTATGCTGTGTGTTTCTAGGAATTTGTCCATTTCATCTAAGTTATCCAATTTGTTGGCTTACAATTATTCATAGTACTCTTTTATAATCATTTGTATTTATATAAAATCCATTAACTTAATTTTATAGTTATTTTTGTATTTTTGTCTTTTCACTCCTATACCAGAATTAAAGGTGATTTATGCATCTCTATTACAATATTATTCTGTGTTTTTGTACATGTTTACTTTTACTGGTAAGCTTTATGCTTTCATATGTTTTCGTGTTGCTCTCTAGCATCCTTTCATTTCAATTTGAAGGACTCCCTTTGGCTTTTCTTGTAACGCAAGTCTAATGGTGATAAACTCTCTCACCTTTTGCTTATCTTTATTTTGAAGGACATCTCTGCTAGATACAGCACTCTTGGTTAGCAGCTTTTTCTTTTAGCTTTTGGAAGGTATCATCCCGGTGCCTTCTGGCCTGCAAGCTTTCTATGGATAAATCCACCTAAGGCCTCATAGTTCTTTTGTACATGATGAGTCATTTTTGATGTTTTCAAAATTCTTTCTTTGTCTGACTTTTGACAATTTGATTATAATGTATCTTGATGTGGACTCCTTTGGATTTATCTTAGTTGGGATCTCTTGGACTTTTTGAATCTGGATATTTATTTCCTTCAGATTTGGGACGTGTTCAACCATTATTAAATAAGCTTTCTGCCCCTTTCTCTCTTTTTTCTTCTTCCTACAATGTGTGTATTGGCCACTTTCATGGTTTTTCATAAATCCTTTAGGCTTTCTTCACTCATTGTCATTGTTTATTTTACCCTCTAACTAGATACTTGTCTTGAGTTCCTTGATTCTTTCTTTTGCTTGATCAAGTCTGCTGCTGAACCCCTCTAGTAAATTTTTCATTTCATTTATTGTTTTCTTCAGTTTAGGATTTTTGTTTCTTCTTAAAATTCTCTTTGCTGATACTCTCATTTTGTTCATGCATCATTTTCCTGAGCTGGTTGAGCATCTCCATGATGGTTATATTGGATTCTTTGTCAGGTAATTAATGTACCTATTCACTGAGGGTTGGTTTCTGGAGATTTATTTTGTTCTTTTCATTGCTCCTTGTTTCCTTTTTTTCTTCATGTGCCTTGTAACTGTGTGTTGGGACTATGCATTTAGCAAAACAACCATTTCTCTCAGTCTTTACTGACTTGCATCATACAGGGAAAGAACTTCAATCAGTGGGGCTAGAGATTCGTGAAGCCCCTCCACCTTTTCTGGAGACAGGCAGTCTCTGGGCTTGTGCGTGTATTTCCCAATTAGAGAGCTTTGCCTTTTTCATTTTCAGGAGATTGTTGTCTCTTGATTTCCTCTGGGGCTACCAAAACCACTGAACTCCTTCTTGTTCTCTGTGGTCCCCAGGTACAAAATGTGTGCCAGTTTTGTCAGTGCTCTGAGCCATATGAGATGGAAAGCAATCCCTCCGGCAGCCTTCCAAAAGTTGGAATGTTTGATGCATGTTTCAGTTTTCTTTCTTCACAAGGGAGAAGCAACAAGCTGGGCACTTTTCCCCCAAATGCAGTGAGCTGTGTCAGTTTCTGTTTGCAGTATTACACATTCTCTGCTGTTTCCGCAAGCTGCTGAGCCCTTTTTTTATGTCCTGAAGCCCCCAGGCATTCAGGATTTGCTGTTCCTCATCAGTGCTCTGAGTCAGGCAAGACAGCAACCACTCCTGCAGACAGCCCCCCTAAAAAGCCAGCACATTGCTGCTATGTGTTTCATTCTTTTCTTCCCCTCCCAAGGGAGAAGCCACAAGTTGGGCTTTTCCTCCTCATTGTGAAGAGTGTCAGGTTGAGGGGAGGGCCTGACACGTTTGACATGAAATAACTTTTCTTACCTCTTTCAGTGCAGCTGTTCTTGGTTTTGTATTTGCTTGGAACTTTGTAACTGATTTCTAGAGTTCTTATAAAGGCTTTTCGTATTGTGTATTAAGTTGACATTTCTGTGGTGGAATGAAGCCTGGGGCTTCCTGTTTTGTCATCTTGCTGATATCACTGAAACACAAAGTATTGTTTTATGCCATTAACTAAAATGGTAACCCCGTATCACTCTGGTGGTATTATAGCTAGCTTCATAATTGATGTTGTCCAAGAACCATTTCCCAAGTTTTAAAAAGACTTTCTCTTCAAGGGATGTCAATTTCCTTATAATTAGCAATAAACATATTGGGAAAATGTGTTGCATGAAAGAAAGGGGTAATGAATGGCTTTAAATTAATAGGGGTTTTATCCAATGCTAGGCATACAGTGTTGCTTGCAAATCAATTAAAGGCCAAAGGAAAGCTCAATCATTGAACTCTCTCTGGGTTTTTCTTACAGAGAGCTTTTCTTCCAAATGCAGTTGCCCTGGGAATCTGTGAATCCTCAGTTCTCTGGGGGAGAGGCAGCTTAAAATTCAACTGGGTAGTTTTCAAAAACACTCCATAACCTTTGATACATGGCCTTGGAATTTGTCTGCATGCACATCCTCCTTTTTTCTGAGGCAGATACAGGAGAAATCTTCAACTGCTGAAGTGGAGAAAGTGACTTACGTTTTTTAGCCAACTGCACTGAGTCGCAAATGTTAGGGACTAAAATGCAAATTGTGTCTCTGAGCAGAATAGTCCCATGAAACCGCCTATGTGACTGAGCAAGCCTGTAAATGAATGAAGTTTTATTTCCTGCAGAGAAGCAGGTGAGTCGGTCAGAAAATCTACATTATTGAGTGTCTCTGCCCTTGGCAGCATGTCTGATGTTAGGAGAAAACTTTGTCTTGACCAGGCGAAGTGTCCAAAATGGTCCTGCTCTGTGCGTCCCCAAGCATGTTCTGGTTTTTAGAGTCCTAGCTTTCCCTTTAAAAGCACCCTACCTATAACAGAAGGAAGATTCAATAACAGCCAATGTTTGTTTCATCTTTGAACTCCTTTCTCATCAGGGGGTGGTTTTTGTCCTGACATCCTGAGTCTTTTTCTTTTCCCACTTCAGATCCACTTGGCCATCTAAACAATTACCAGGTTCACTGCTCACCAGAAACCTAATTATAGAGAGAACCACCTTGGGCACTCGCACCTCCTCTCAGGGTGCAGAGAGCCGTTCCCAGGAGAGAGACTGAGAAGACAGAGCCCCTCATGCTGATCCAGTGGCCCCTCACTGTTGTTGCCTGGGAGTGGGAATTCTACTTGACATTCTAGACAATAAAGCCACACTTTTCTTATTATTTTAAAGGCAGCTTTTCCTTCCTTCTCGGCTCTTTGACAGCTAGCAATTTGAATGAGCTAGGTTTATGGATGGCTGCAGAAATCCTCCTCACTCAAACCCAACATCTATCCATCAGGTACCGTGTAGCACTTTGCGGTAGAGGCAGCCAGGGGACAGCTCATCAGAATCACCCCAGTGGAATATGATAGAAAAGGAGAGGGATAGGTTACATATTTATGTGGTCTTTGCAAATGCAGCGGGACAAGAAGATTGCTTGTAACATATGCAGTTACATTAAATGACTGTTAACGTTCACCAGTAAAATGTCTGGTGAATATGTTTGTGCCTGTGTGTGTTGCGCGGCTTGAAAAATTAATGAGACTTTTAAAATAATCAAATGAAAAGTATTTGTTACTCTAGGTTCTGGTGAGCTAGCAAAACAAAACTGGGTATAACTCACAAAAATAAAGTGTCTGCCAAAGGAAAGAAAAATAGAAATTGTGGGGTGGGGGATTTATATCTATGCAGATCTCAGAAGCTAGTTTCATCTGGAGTATGGGAGGAGAAAGTGTGCCCATTGTAACTTGGTTTCATTTGTAGACTGTGGTGGGCGAATTCCCTCTTTGTCATAAATGCAACACACTCTGGAGGAAGGCAACCTTTGCAGGAATGTTTCGTTTCTGTGGGTGTCTGGCTTTTCTCCAGCCTGCTGACTTATAGGGTGGGTTTGCCAGCTGCGAAGAATGGTACCTTCTGAACTGAGTCTTTATTCCTGAAGACACGATGTTTCGAAGATGCTCTTTTGACAAGGACAGTTTGACTCTGCTGGAGGTTCAATCATACCATTAAACTTTTAATTCTTTTTAACATTCTCCTCTGACTTTCATGAAATCACCCTCCATCCATTTTTTAAACTCTCCCATTCTTGATATGCAGAAGCCCACATGCTACTCAACACCCTGCACCAGGGCAGCAGCTGAGTAGGTCAGGGATGAGCCCTCGGAGGCCCTGAGGGCTGGAGCCCGCGAGTTCTCGCTGCCCTCATTCCATAGCCACGACATTGGAGGCACAAGGAGGTGAGGGGTTCCAGCACCTTCCACCGTAGGAACTGGGAACAGTGGCCTTTTCTGCCTCCCATTTTAACATTTTTTACAAAGCCTTTTGCATTTAGCTGCAGTGGAGGGTGGGGAAGGAACCACGGGCTGTAGATTGGTGATCAGGAACTCGGTGTCCAGGCCATCAGCACCAAGTTGTGCCAGCAGAGAGGCCCCTGTCTCAGCCATGCAGCACCACGAGGGCGCGTCATGTCATACCCAGACCCTCTGAAGAAAGTGGGCTGCTTGGTCTTCGTGGCTGAGTGAATGTTCAAAGCTCTCATCAACTTGGAAAAAAACAGTCCTCCTCAGAAGGATTCACAGTGAGACCTGGGTGGGGCGCTCTTGCTCTTGGCTCTCCTCCAAAGGCAGGAGATTTGTTCATTAGCTGGCACATAGGCCCACGCTGAACGTAAAAGCCATGTTGTCCTAATTGTTAAAGGAGAAAAACAACACGTCGTGAGTCAGGCAGGTTGATCTGCGGAGTTCTGGTTTTCTGCACTTTAAGACCTGGTCCTGGCTGTGGACCTGGGAATGCGCAGAGCGAGGACTGAGCCTGCAGGGCCCTCTGGCCCTCAGCTCTTCAAGACTGAAACTTTGCTCCGAATTTTCATGATATCAAAGACTATGAGGAAGATCTCATGGCATAGTTGAAAGAAAGGACCACTCTAAGTGCCCAGGAGTGACAAACAGTTCCGTTTTTGAAAAAGCGGAAGGTTGACTCCAGCTAGCTGAGCCTCCCAGGACAGCAGCCTCGCCTCTCAGAAGGTGGGCTGCTTTCAGCAGCCTGGACATCCCCTGGGACTCTCCGGTCCCACCCCAGCCCTACTCAGTCGGAATCTGCACGTTAACTGGATCCCCTGGCGGGTACTGAAGCACAGTAAATTCTGAGAGGCACTGAGGGACAGGTGAGCTGTCTGCACCCTTGCAGCACATCTTTCTGGGAATGTAGCCTGGCCACCCTGCTAGAGCTGGACACAGCGAAGGGAGACAGACAGTGGGCCTGGTCTTAGGGAACTTACTGTCTAGAGGACAGGAAGGCAAATAATCGAAAAAGGAGATAAAGTGATCTCATCGGTGTGTTCGTGAGAACCTCAAGCTGTCAGTGCAGTGGAAGACCACCTGGTATGCTCTGGTGGCTAGTGTCCTAGTGTGGAGGGCCCCCTTTTCCTCCTGTGTGAAAGAGATGGGACCCAAGGTAAAATACTCCGACTCTCAGCTTCTGTGTCCTTGTATACAAAATGCAGAGAGAAAGTAGTGTCGGCTTCACAGGGCTGAGATCATTCAAGAAAAGTTTGCTGAGTGTCAGTCCTGTATCCCAAACCCTGCTTGGCATGGAGCTGAAAATAGGTCACAGCTCACAGCCTCATGGGAATGACAAAAGGAATGGAGAGGGCACTACAGTCCCATGGAATATAATAAAACGGTGGGAGGGGAGGTGGAGGGTTGGCGTCGAGTTCTGTCCAGAGTGGGTATTGGAAGGCCTCCTAGTGGGGACAGATGGATGTTTAGCTGGGACAATGCAACTGTTCCTTGATCTGGTTCCAGCTCTAGCTTTTTGGGTTCTTTGTTCCTCTCAGAGCTGCCTGTGGTCATTGATAAAGTCCTGCTGGGGGTGGGGGTGGGGCCTGGTGGACTTGGCCAGGGTAAGCAGACAGATGAGAGAGTTCTGATTTTAGAGAAGCTCAGGATTTCACAAGCAGTTGAGTTTGGCACATCCAGCAACTTTTTCAAATGTTCGTGAAGACAGCTCCTCTTTGCTGGCTTCTGAGAGCGAGCTGGTGTGTGCCGGTAAACGGCTTTAAACGCACTGGCCTCACTAAAGCCAAGTAAAGATGTGGAACTGGCAGGGGGTGGCCCGTGAGCCTCAGCTGTGGGGCAGCTGCTTGGGGAGAAAAGAAAATGGAAAACGTGGCCCATGTGCTCTGAAACTCTAGGTGTGACAGGGTCCCTGTAAGTCCTTTTACACAGAGCAAGGCTATAAATCATTAGCCAAATATTCTATCTAGGGATTAACAACAAACATATGACAGAGATTCATACTAACTACCCTTCATAGAGGACAGCGTGTATGTTCTAGGCATTGTGCTGGGTACTTTATACATGGCATTTCCAGTTTTTTCTTTTTTACTCCCCAAAGCAGTTTTTATTACCCCCGTTGTACCCGTGAGGAAAGTGAGGCTCAGGAGGATCATGGGGGTGGGGCTAAGATTTGAAGGCGGGCTTGTCCCGCCGCAGGGTCTGCTCGCCTCCTGTACCGTGTGTCTGTTTCAGATCACACTGGAGAGGCTGACGTGGTTGTTCAGTGCAAAGGTGGGAAGGAGTGTTGATGAGGCCAAACGTTGCAGTTCTTCGAACTGTTATCAGGGGAGTTAGGATCATCCCTGTGTCACATGAGGGAATGATGTTTCCTTGTCCTAGTAACCCCGGAGCAGTGATGCAAGTGGGGCCTTGTTAGGTGAAACGAGCTAAGGAGAAGAAATGAGGCGGGGGCTGTTTGTGTGCAGAGGCCGTGGGGCGGAGGGAGGCCCTGGAGGGGCACAGGAGGAAAACAGAAACAGGATCACATAGGGTCAAGCCGCAGGGCGGGGCTCAGCGCCTGAGGTCAGACTGCACTGAGCCGACCCAGGGCCCTGGTGCTCCCTCGGAGAGAGAGGCGGGATGTCTGCAGGTGGGGTAGGCAGCAGGCTCCTTCTGGAAGGGCGCGCTAGCTCCCAGTCTCCCCGTGGGGAGCTCCCGGCTACTCTGCTGCTGTGTCTTCCATGGGAAACATTCGCAAAGGGGCTGGCTGCTCACTTCCCCAGGATGTGGAACCTCTGGGTCCCGCAGTAAATGACTGAAAACCACCAGGGAAACTGTTCCTTTTCCTGTGCTTCATGAACTTAGCCCCTCGGTCCAGGAAACTCCGGGAGAACTGCAGAGGGCAGCCTGTTGGGAAGGGTGGGCTGCTGACCAAGTGGTGGGCTGTAGCTTAGCTAGATCGGAACAGTTCTTTTCCAGAGCTTCGGTGTTTGTGTGGGGCAGCAGCGTATTCTGGGAGCTTGGAGGAATGGGCTCGGGTTCACTTTGAGGGGACAGGAGTGGGGCTGGAGCCTGCGATTCTTCTTCCGAGGCGGTGGGTGCCCCATTCCAGTGGCCGGGTGACTCAGTGCTCAGCCTGCTCTCTGATTGTTTCCAGAGGCACCAGACCCCTCAGCAGTGAGCTGCCTTGGGCTCCGCGCTTTCTCTCTTCTGGTTCCTCCCCCCGTCAGAGGCAGCCTCTGAGGTGTCCTTACCTCGAGATGATTGTCCTGCCCCACTGATGTGCTAACTGAATTGATTGGTTTAGCTGGGAGTAGTTTACATGTTACCCCTTCAATTATCCAAAAGTATAATGCCTTCCACTCATCAAAGCATACCCATACGCCCTGGTCTCCCCTCAGGAGAGACTAACTGTGGGAACTTCACGTACTGTTGAAAATGGGTGGCAGGGGCACGTTTGGTTCAGGATACTGAGGTCCGACCCTGTGTTACTCCATGCAGGTAGAACTTTGTTCTGTTGTCGTGTCAAGCTTTGCTTTTAATCTGAGATGCTTCAAAGAGGGGCAGTGACCAGGGTCCCCTGGCTGCAGTGTTATGTTTAGCTGGCAGCAAAAACCAGGCCTGGGCCTGCTTCACTGTTGTTTGGTGGTGGTTCTGCCTTTCAGACCCACTCACAAGGGACCTTGCTACGAGGGACAAAGACGGCCTCCTACAACAGAGGAAACTCTTGTTGGAATAGTTACCAGGTGGGGATGGGGAAGAGAGTTGGGGCTAGATTTTGGAGCAGAGAAAGCATCTCTTCTCAGATTCTCACGACTTTGAGCTCCAGTGGGCTCCTTCGCTGTTCCCCATACCTCACTCCCTGCCCATCAGAAGCGTGGGGCCACGCTGCTTCTGAAAGAGCCCAGGCTCCCGACCTGAACCGTCGGACAGTCCTGGCAGGCGTGGGCCCCTGCACTGGCGTTCTTGGTATAATCTGTCTTATAACATAGTTTCTGAATTTGGATTAAGGAAAAGGAAATGACAAAATCTTGCTCCTTCCTCACTGGTGTGCTGATCAAGGGCCTCGAATGCATATGGCGTGGTTTTCCTGAGGCTCAGCGATTTTCTGCTTTATTCTCAAACCCTCCCGCAGGAAGCACTTGCTGGCTGAGCAGTGGTGCCCTCGCGCACGGCGAGGAGGAAACCGAGTGGGTGGCAAGCCTGGCTGTGCACTCTGCCTGCGCAGTCCAGCTGCTGGAGATGCGTGGGAGCCCAGCTTGAATGCTGAGCCGTGTCCTAGGGGCTTCCAGGCATCGTTTGAAATGAGGTGTGTCTAGGATCCCTTTGAAAAAGAAGTGCCCCAAGAATTGGGGTATTAATGCAGCTCCATGTCAGGCAGTGAACGGGCCTCCACATTTCCAAATAGCTGATCACCTGCTTTTTCTGGTTCGGGTAGAGAAACGGGAGTCTTAACTTTTGTCAGACGGTAACACCTAATGAATTCAAACAAACTAAGTAAATTAGGGCCCGGCATGAACTGTGATAGTAGGCAGCCACTAAAATGATGCTGCAGAGCATTTAATGGCATGGGGAGAGTTCATGCTTTATTAAGTATAAAAAGCAGGTTACAAGAGTGGGTGCAGAATTATCCTATTTTCTTGTAATTGGAAAAAAGTACAGAAAAAGACTGACAAGGCAGATGTCACAGTGTTAATAGTGGTTCCTCCTGGAGTTCTGTCGACTGGTAATTGTTATTTTTTTCTTATTTTCATATACCTGTTATTTCTAGTGTACATGTGGTATTTCTCAAGTAATAGGGGGAATAGCAAAGGGTGTGCATAAAGCATAGACTTGAGAAGGAGAGGAAAGGGAGTAATACTTTGAAGTTATCTAAAAGTATTTGGACAAATTATGCTTACAGACTCAGCAAAATGGGAATAACCTTATCTTTTCTACAGGATGGTTATAACTACCAAATGAGAATGTCCTTTGTGAAAAAAAAATCTAAGACATCAGCATTTTTTTGATACTCTCCAGGTAGCTTTAATATACAGCCAGATTGAAAACCAGTCATTAGCGCAGGGCTCAGAAATTGACATCAATTTGGAGTCATCTTCCTTTTCTCCTCCCCTCGACACCCCCGCCACTGGCCGAAAAAGAAAAAGGAATCTGGGGTTGGGCCTCAGCATCTGAGTGCTTCGAAAATGGTCAGCCATCTTTTTCTGAAATCAGTGGTTTACTTCTGGTTACTATGAAGCCATGAGTTTCGGAAGTAATTTAGAAAAAGAAAGGACTTTGATTTTGTCCCTTTGGACTAGCTAGTTTTGTTAAACCAACACCAGAGGCTCTATCTTGGGGCCTGAGAGATTAGTACCCACTTTGAAACATGTGCTTTTTAAGAGGAAAACAACATAGTATTTTAGATCAGCCTGTAGGAGTTTGCTCTCGAATGAGAGGAGGGCTACCGGAGGCCTGTGTTTGGGAACAGAGCAGTCTGGTGGCCTTCTTAATAAGCGCCAAATTGATTTTAATGTTGTGACTTACCTGCACCTGGGGGAGGCAGTTTTTTCTCATGTTTGGTCTCACAGCCTCTCATTTCTTGGGTTGCTTTTGCAGTATTTCATGCCATTACTTAGTAGAAAATAGCTAGCAAATGTTCACTATATTATTAATTCATTAATAAATCCATTAAACTCGTGGTGCTTTGCAGTGATTAATGGCGGGGGCTCATCCTCCGTCAGAACTGTCATTCCCAGGCACAGATCCCCCCTGCTGTGCAGCGGAGCTCGGCAGGGAGGCGGGAAGTGCTGATGAATTGTTGGATGACACAGCCATAGATTCTTGTGCAGATTCTCCTTTGGTCCCGGGAAGGAGGCTCCGCAGAGGCCAGTGCCTCGAATGTATGTTACTGTTTTGATGATTAATGATTCTGGCATGTTGATCCACCCTGTTTTCTTCAAAACAATTATTTCAACTGTAATCTCCCCTGGGGAATTGCTTCTTCTGGTTAATAAATCACCAGACAATATAAAATTCTTAAATGAAGATGACACTAGCGTGGTTCCACCTGGATGCTGTTATGCCATGGTGTTTATAATTGCAGTGAGGTTTGCTTGCTTTTTTCTGAGCTGAGAAAAGAACTTGATGTCATTCATTTAAATGGAAGGATGAAAGTTAATATTTGCAGAGCCTTCCCATGCCAGGAGCTGTGTTAAGCACTTTATATACATTTTCTCATTTAATCCATACAAGAATCCTTTTAAGGAAAGTAGTCTTGTCTCTGTTGTACAGAAGTGGCTCAGAGAGGGCAGCCCCTCACCTGAGGCATAGAGCTGGGGCGTAGTCAACCTTGATTCAAAACACAGGACCCTGGCTCCAGAACTGCTCTTTCTCGGCGGTTGTGCCTCAGGGATTATTATGCAAAGAGACGGGGATTCCTTCCTGCCTTCCCTCCTTCCCTCCTTCCTTCCCTCCTTCCCTCCTTCCTTCCCTCCCTCCCTCCCTCCCTTCCATCCATCCATCCAAATTTGAGTACCTGTTTTTAGAGAGGGGCAGGGAGGGAGAGAGAAGGGAAGGGAGAGGGAGAGAGGGAGAGAAACATCCACGTGCCAGAGAAACATGGATTGGTCGTCTCTCACACGCCCCCAACTGGGTACCTGGCCCACAGCCCAGGCATGTGCCCTGACTTGGAATCAAACCGGTGACCTTTCCATTTGTGGCATGACGCCTATCCCCCTGAGCCACATCAGCCAGGGCAAGAGGCAGGCATTTTCATGTAAAGGCTCCTTGTAGATTGGTGACATCTATGTATAAAAGGGAACATTGAACGACGGCTGCTTACAGAATGCCTTTAATGCGTGAGCCCCTCTAGCGAAGGCCGGACCCAAGAAATGGTGGGGAGAACCCACTGGCTCCGTCCCTACTACTTGGCAGGCATGATGCTAGATACTTCTCCCGAGTTTTCTTATTTAATCTTCACAATGATCCTATAAGTGTCAGTAGCTTTAACTCACCGTTCAGTGAAGGAAAGTAATCTGCTCGAGGACACAGATTTTAAGTGGCAGAACCAGGATTTGGATTCCTGTTTGAGCTTCTTGTCAGCCAGTAATTACAGTCAGTGAGAATCATGCTCTCGCATATGCACACGCCATGGTGGAGGGTCAGTGCATTTAGCAGGCTTTTATGTTGTGCTTTCCTCTTGAGCCGGGAAGGAAAGGCGCAGACACACTTAGGAAAAAGCAGAAGGCTGAGAAGGGCGGGAAGGCTCCTGGGGAGCTGTTTGACTTGGTTCCTACCTAGAGGGCGGCGATGAGGCGGCCGATGAGAATGAGACTCCGAGCACCAGCCTGGAGTCACCAGGAGGGGCCCGCGGAGGGGCACATGGTGCCTGTTACACTGGACAGGAACTCTAGCAGGCCTGCCGTCCTCTGCTCTCCTCACCCACGTCGCCTGCCTGCGGCTCCTCGTGGCCCTTCCCATCCGCCAGGGGCAAGGTGGGAAAGACTTCTCCGTCAGAAGCCTCTGAATTACGCAGAGGGGACAGCTGGGTGCTGTGGACCAGGAGGTCCTTTGCTCCTTCCTGAAGACGCACCTCCTTTTAGATAACATTTCCCCCCAAATGGGGTGGACTTCTTTTGGTATTTGCATATAAAAGTAATTCATACTTATTACAAAAGAATCAAACTCTTCAGAAAAGCACAAAGAAGTAAAAAACAAACCAAAAAACCCCTGTAATCTCACCATCCTGAGATAACCTGTCAAAATTTTGTGTATATTTCTACAGTCATTTTTACTTTTAGTGTATATTTGAACACACCTTTCACTGTCTATCTTTTTCTGAGTAAGATACTGTTTCGCAATCTACTTGTTCCCTTAACCATAGCCCTCGGGCGTCTTTGTATGTCAGTACATTAAGATACTTACCATTGTTTCTGATGGCTGCTGAGTGCTCCGCTGAATGGTCGAACAACAATTCTTTAGATGGTGTATCGGTCAGGGTCCAGTTAGGAACACGGAAACCACTTTAGGTGTTTTCAATGGAGAAAATTTAGTACAGGGAGTTAGTTACACAGGAGGTGGAAGAGGCGAGAAGAACAGGAAATTGTTCCACTCCTGGGTTGGGGAGCACGTGGGGTAAGGTGGCGGCACCAGAGGTCAGAAGCCAGGGCTGTGCCAAGGGCTGCCCGCCCCCACTGGAACCACAGGGTTGGTTGTCCACAGGAGATGAGTCATGCGGGAGTCACAGTTATTGCTGAGATGCCACTGACAACAGGGAGAGGTTGAGGGGGGGACCCCTGGCTGATCCCTGTCCCCTTCCCTCCAACATCCCACCTGTGCCTCTTATTGGACAAAACGGCCTTGCTGCAGCCAGAGGTCAAAAAGGATTAGAAATGCCTTTCCCTTGGACACAGGGCTGGGGACGAGCAGGAGACTGCTCTGAGATAGGGCTGGCACAGATGGGCATTGGTAACTTAGTCTAAAGGTTTTTGGTGTGTCCGAAAAAACTTCGTAGAATTAATCAAGTGCTTTTTAGCACTGTTACACACCCTGCGCTGGGGAGAGTCCTTTGGGGAATGTGAAGAACTGTAGGCCATTACACCTGCTCTGTTGTAAGGTTCGGGGGGGCTGATACGGATGCTAATGGGTGCTGTTTGTTGAGCGTTTACTAACCGCCAGGTACCGTGCTCAGCACTTCATGTGCACCATCGTCTTAGGCTTCGTGACTCATCAGGCAGCGTCCCATTTATTCTCAACACTTACCTCATTAAGTTGCTCTAGAAATGCATAGCTTGTTTAGCGCAGGATGTGTTCCTGGAGACCAATGTCCTTGCTGAGTCAGCGGTCTGCAAGGTGGGGTGCCTGCTCCCTCTCAGTGCCGCGTTCCAGTCCTCGGCTGCTGCGGTCGCCTTCAGTGCCATCTCCGGGGTCGCGCCAGGCTTCTGCCTGCGCGCTCTCCACGGCCTCTGCCCGTCCTGGGCCAGTCCACCCAGGCTGCAGCCGTTTGGATGCTGTCCTCCCCACTCACCAGGGTGGTCGCTGATCCTGAAGGACCCACTCATCTGTGCTCCCTGTGTCCTGGAAGTTTTCACCTGTAAAAGTTTTCATCTTGCATTTTATCATCGTGTGCCCGATGCTTCATTTGCTTTTTTGCCAACCATTTTGTGTATAACCCACCTTTATGAAAAAGGGCACAAAATTATACATACAAACTTAGCAGTAGTTAGTTGCTGTCCAGACTGAGAAAATAAATCATCACAAAATTAAAAAGTTTTTAAAAAGCTGACATACATGACAAACATGACCCAGTCCAGAAAAGAACAGATTTATATTGTAAATTAACTACCCGGCATACTTCTATTATAAATTTTCCTTTGTATGTTTTTTTTTTTTTTTTTTGCTACATGCTCTTTGTTAGTCTCTTTATATGACATTAATTTCATAGTATTTTCTACAGAGAGATTAGAAAGATAATTCGACCTTCCCTGTAGCATGGCTGATGAAATTAGGTGTTTTTTTTTTTTATGATTGGATGAACAGAGCATCCGACTTCTCACACACACACGTACACTGCCCACTGTTTGTGACGGACACCCCCTAAGCACAGGGATTCTGAATAGTCCTAGGTCACGTGACTCCCACCAAGAAGTAAAGGAAGGAAGCACGCGTGTCTGTGATTGTGCGCGCTGCGTTTCTGGCGGTGCTCCTGGTGGGAGAGAACTTGCGTCTTGAACAGGCGTTGACAAGCACCATTTTATGCACCTGACCCAGAGGATTGTTCCGTGGCCTAGAGCTTGTCTCTCTCTGCTTCAGACCTTGTTTCTTCTCTACCCACATACTTCTGGTGCTGGGTGCTGAAGGCCGCGTTTCTATCTTGACACTTCTGGCCTTGTTCTTCCTTGTTACCATGACACCGGGTGCATGGTAACACCGCTGAAAGCCATTTTCATAGCATGATGGCTGGCAATAGTTTTACCTGTACACAGAAGCGCCCTAAACTACCTAATTCATCCCAGTAAGTCCTCTCTGCATGTATCTCCACTAGTTCCTTTTAGCCAATTCTGGTGCTCCCTGGAACAAGGGAAAATGTGACAGAGGGTGGGTGTGGCATAGAAGGAGACAGAGGTCTTAACTGATTGTGGTTAGATCTTACTTTTGCACATTTTCTGCAAATATATTGGGTTGGTCAAAAAGTCCTTATGGTTTTTTCCATAAAATAAGAGACACATTTTTCATTTTCACCAATAACTTCATTGATTTGGATATTTTGAGTATGTCGGCTGTCTCCTGCATGGTAGAACATTGATTGTTCTCAAGTAATGTCTCGATTTAATCGCTGTCAACTTCAACTGGCCTACCCAACTGTGGAGCATCGTCCAGCACGAAACTTCACCAACCATTTTTGACATATTCGATTGGTCATGGTACCTTCTCCATACACTGCACAAATCTTTTCTTGTGTGCTTCAGTTATGTTTTTACCTTTTTAAAATAATAAAGCATAATATGCCAAAAATGTTGCTTATTTTCTTCCATCTTCCATATCAAAATGGCTACACAAAAATTCACCAATTTTGATTTTTTTTTTAAATGCACGCTGATATGACAGCTGTCACAATACAATCTAACAGAATGGTTTTACATAAAGTTAAAGACAACTAGGCACTACTAGAGCCCTCTTATGGAAAGAACCAAACGAACTTTTTGGCCAACCCAATATATCCACGTGAGCGTATTGCTAGGTCTGTCCCAGGATCTTGGAAGGAGTGTGTTTGAGAAGGGTCCCTGAGGCATATTACCTCCCCAGCACACCTGCCTTGAGCCTGGGGGGAATGCTAGGTCCCTTGGGCTGCCTTGGCTGAAGTTGTCATGGGGCAGTTGGAGTTGAGCTGGGCATTAAGGGGAGAGGACT